>CAUYLG010066942.1:0-38769 GCA_963573385.1 Cacajao melanocephalus
GCTCCCGCTGCCTACCTCCATCTGCGGAAGGTCACCCTCGCCAGGCATCACATCCATCTGCAGGTCACTGCTCTCTTCATACAGCTCGGACAGCTCGGCCATTTCCGACATTGTGCAAACCGCTCAACCTCTCGAAAAAAGGCTTCAGTAAGATAGAAACTGCGCGGCCGTGCGCTTGTGCGCTTGCGCAAAGGCTGCGAGCTTGCGTAACCACGCGCGCAGGCGTTGTCCTCAGGTACCGCCTCCTGCTTGGCGCGCCCCTGCGATTGGAGTAGCTCAATGTTTTTCTTGGGGTGTTGGCGTCGTTTTTTGAGCTACGTTTCCATCGATTGGAGCTTCCTGTCTAGGGATCCTGCTTGCAAAAGCGTAACGCTTTCTCTGTTACTTAACCGTACTGCTGCTTGTGATGCTGCAAACTGGAAAATAACCCTACGTGGCTTTCATAACACTTAATGCTCCTCCCCTCCCTTCTTCCTCCTCCCTTGGGCAATTTACCTATGTGCTGATAAATTCTGTATCTACATCTCCAAATCAGACAACATCCATAACTACAGATCAGCATATTGAGAACCAATTCATTTTATTTTAGTGTTGTCATTACAAAAGTTAAATTCACAAACAACAGATATATTGTACTTTTTTTTTTTAAGTTAGACTGAAGAAATACTTGGTCCCTTTTCTTTTCTCCTGAAAGGTATCTTTCCACGATTATCAATGCGGTGTGTATTCTTTAATTCTTGTTATTTGCATTTACATGTATCTTTATGTATTCGTAGAAAAAATACTATTTTGTGTGTTTTTTAAAAACATGTTTTACCTATCTTCAACTTAAAAGCTGAATCTTTTAAGTTGTATATACCTCTATGAATTATAGGGCTATGTATACTTACATGATTCAAGCACATTTCATTTATTCTGCACTTTATTTCTATTATTATTACATTGTAGTATATAATGAAATAATTATACAACTCCCCATAATGTAGAATCAGTGGGAGCCCTGAGCTGCTTTTCCTGCAACTGGATGGTCCCATCTGGGAGTGATGAGAGACAGTGACACCCGAGGTGTGTTGCTTATGTCCAGTCTATTCTGTAATCTCGTTTTGGTTGCTGCTACTGCAGAAAACCCTGCCTCACAAAGACAGAATGTTGGAAATGGAAGCAGGTTTTTCAGTACTTCTGTGGCAATCTCAGGATGTTTCTCCTTGACTTTAACAAGAACGTATAGAGATTTGAAGTCTCAAACATACTTTTAAGGCCTCTGTCATTTGCAATGCAGTTGATCCTCTTCTAGCATGGACAAAGTGGATTCACCTGGATTATTCACAAATGGGTCACAGATCCATTCTGTCTTTTGTGGTTGGGAAGTGTGATGGTTAATACAGAGATTCAACTTGATTGGATTGAAGGATGCAAGTATTGATCCTTGGTGTGTCTGAGGGTGTTTCCAAAGGAAATTAACATTTGAGTCAGTGGGCTGGGAAAGGCAGACCCACCCTTAAGCTGGGTGGGCACAGTCTAATCAGCTGCCAGCTCGGTTAGAATATAAGCAGGTAGAAAAATGTGAAAAGAGAGACTGGCTTAGCCTCCCAGCCTACATCTTTCTCCCATGCTGGATGCTTCCTGCCCTCAAACCTCAGACTCCAAATTCTTTGGTTTTGGAACTCAGACTGGCTCTCCTCACTCCTCAGCCTGCAGATGGTCTTATGATAGTGTGAGCTAATACTTAATGAACTCTTCTTTATATATATATGTATATATCTAATCTATTAGTTCTGTCCCCTTAAAGAACTCTGACTAATACAGGAAGTAATGTTCAAACTCTTTTGAAAGCTGAGATAGGTAATCATGCACCAGCTGGGAGAAAGAAGGTCCTGGCTCAGTCTCTTTCAAAATCTGCTAATGTTTGAGAGGGCAGAAATCCCAGTGTTCATTTGTCACCCCCATGTTTCCAGTTTGGCTTTGAATGCAGCCACTTTATCTGCCAACTTGAACACAGTTGTTGCTCTTCCCTGAAGTGACAGAGTTCATTGAGCAGGTTGACTGTGTCATACAAGTAAGCAAGTTTTGTGACCCATTTGATGTCATGAACTCTGCTGCTAGTGGGACTGTTTTTCTCAAAAGAAGTCTCTGAAGCAGCTCTCTTAACTCAAAAACTCTGGCCAGTGATGTACCTTTAGAAAGCCATCTCACTTCTGTGTATAAGACAAGACGTGTGTGCTCCACGTCCATCTCCTCACAGAGCTGTGCAAACAGATGTGAGTTAAGGGCATGTATAATGTGGTTGATAATTTTAATCACATACTGCAAAACCTTGTTAAGTTCAGGTGACATTTTCCGGCTAGCCAGCATTTCTCTATGGGTGACACAGTGCATAGACTCACATTCAGAAGCAGTCTTTTTGAACGGAGTAGTGAAACCAGAACACCGTCCCATCATGGCAGCTGCTCCACCTGTGCATGTACCAACACAAAATTACTGATTCCATTTCATGATACGTAATCATTCAAAGACTTAAATAGTTCTGCAGCTGTGGTGCTGGTTGGCAACAAAAGTGCATATAACATATCCTCATTCACATCCTCTTGAAAAATATATCACACACAAAAAAGCGTGTTGCTTTGTTGTCAGCATCGGTAGACTCATCAACCTGGATTGCATACCATGGTGACTCATTAATCCTCTCTAACAATTGTGCCTCATTATCCTCTAATATTTCATCAATTCATCAAGTTGTGATGCTAGCCAAAAGATGAACACATGCTACCTTTTGAACTGCAGCCTCTCCTAAAAGTTCATGACAAATGTCCTTAGCAGCAGGCAGGAACAATTCTTCACCAATAGTAAAGGGCTTCTTAGCTTTAGCGATGTGGTTAGCCACTAAGAATGACACTCTCAGTGCAGACAAATTGATGAAGTGGTGGCCTTCAATAATTTCTTCTTTTCTTTGTTTACACATTTTTTTCTTTTGAAAAACTCCAAAGGCTTAATGCAGGGTGTTTGGTCTCCATGTGACAAAGCAGTTTCATGGCTTTGTTGCATGGCTGCTTGTCACATATTATACAAAGTGAGCTTGGAGAATGTGAATCACCTGTTGCAATGAACCGGTATTGTAAGTAGGACTTCTGGTATTTTCTTTTAAACGAAGCTTTCTTTTTGTTGGCAGTCTTAAAGTCTTCTGCTGCCTCATCACTGGATCTTTCCCCCTTTTCAAAGAAGCTCTCCTTTCTACCCATTTGGCTAGGGTGAGCTTATGCGCTTACCAAAACCGTGACTAAGAAAGTGCACAGTGCAGGAAAGGGCATGGATGGAAGTGGTAAATAAAATAATGGGCAGGCCAGGCACAAACTACAATAAATGTCGGATTCTGACTTAAAATCTGCCCCCAGCTGCGGCTGTGCAACTGAAGTACATCGACTCACTTGCCACTATATAGTCTGCCACCAGATGCAGCTTAAGTGTCGCTTGCTACTCACTGATAAAGTTTTGATATGAGTCTGCCAGCAATTGATTAATTATGGTCTCTGTGCAGTCAAACCTCTCTGCTAATGTTAATCTGTATTTGCAGCTGCTCCCCAGCACTAGCATCACCACCTCAGTTCTACCTCAGATCATCAAGCATTAGATTTGCGTAAGAAGCAGGCAACCTGGATCCCTCGTATGCATAGTTCACAGTAGGGTTCATTCTCCTGTGAGAGTCTAAAGTCGCTGCTGATCTGACAGGAGGCAGAACTCAGAAAGTAATGTCAGTAACGGGAAGCAGCAGTAAATACAGATGAAGCTTCGCTCACTTGCCTGCTACTCACCTCCTGCGTTGCAGCCTGGTTCCGAAGAGGCCACAGACCGGTACTGGTCTGTGGCTCAGGGATGGGGAGCCCTGGCTGTAGTTCACCTAACCATGGACACATAATTTCTGGCTGAATGCTGCTTGGTGTCATATTTATCAAAAACTAAAAGTTCTTAAATACATGAGTCTGTTTATAGACTTTTAATTCTTAATAAAATTTCTATAGTTTTATAATATTTATCTTGCTGTTTGATCAGGAATATTTTGTCTTTGTTCTTTAAAAAATTGCCGTAATTCTTCCTGCATGTTTATTCTTTCATATGAATTTAGGAGCATCTTGAATATGATATTACAATATGTCTTATTATCTAATAAGGGAATTCTTATCCATTTGTTCTTTTAAAAATTGCTTTAGCTCTTCTTGCACATTTATTCTTCCATATGAATTTTAAAAGCAGCTTAAAAAGTTCTATAAATGCTATGGTTAGCATTTTTACTGGAATTGCCCGGAATTTAATCTGGGGGAAGATTGACACCTTTTTAATACCATATTCTCATCCATAAAAGTGAGATATATCTTTCTCCTTGTTCAGGTCTTATTTATACTCTTCAGTGAAGTTTTCCAAAAAATATTACATGATTCTTATTAGTTTTATACTAAAGTACTCTTACAAGTATACCTTTCTCCCCCAAATACAGTGTCTAATTGGCTATTGTTGATATATGGGAATGACATCGATCTTTATATATTGACTTTGTTTTTACTGAAATATAGATGTAGACAAATGTACACGTAATAAGTCCATAATACTTATCACAAAATGAACAGTTTTATAACCAATACTCAGATGAACAAACTCTAGCATCCCAGAAAACCATTTTCCCCTTCTTCCTGTGCTCCAGAAATAACCACTATTCTGATTTCAAATACAATAATTTTGCCTGGTTTTGAACTTCATATAAATTAAACCATGCAGCATATATTTTTTGTGTTAGACTTCTTTTGCTCAACAAGCAAATTGTTGCTGTATAGTGTGCCACCATTTGAATATTACAACAGTTATCATTGGAATTGTTTCCAATTTAGGGCTGTTATGAACAGGGCAATTATCTTTTTTGAGGAGAATATTTTTTGTTGCACATATTTACACAATTCTGTTGGATATACATCTAGAAATAGAATTGCTTTGTCATCTTATATAATCAGCTTTGGTAGATTCTGTCACACAATTCTGAAAACAGGATTAGTCAATAGCTGCATAGTTGGTGTTTTAATCAGCCTTCAAAATAGCATGACAAATACGTCTCTGCAAATGGTCATTACATGGTGGTGTCCAAACAAGCAATCTTGGACCCTCAAATAAAAGACAATCTTCTTAGCTAATTAATGCAGTTTACTTGGCTAGTCTTGCTTCATATTAGAAGTCTTAATGTTAGCGCCTTAATCAGGGTACATTTAGTAGTGAATGACTGAAATCAAATTCAAATTAACTTATGCAAAAATAAACAAAAATATAAAGGAACAGGGTGAAAATGTATTGGTTAAAGTGATGGAACATATATTACCAACAGACTTTTTTTCTGTTTTTAGTTCTCAGTTCTGATTTTCGTCAGAAACAAAGCTTCGTATTCCAGCAGACCTTTCTCACATGGTAGCAGATTATGGCCCCCAGAAGCTTTGGCCTTACATAGTTTTTAATGGCAGAGAGAGATGCTTTCTCTCCTATTATTCATTTCAGTTCTTCCCAAAAAACACTGATAGGCTCTGCTGTATCCAGAGAGATGTTATTTTCTGATTGGCTAGCCCTAGATAACGTTCCACCTGGATGGGCAAGGGCAGTGAGATGGGCATGTCAAAATCACTGGAATCCCACGGTTTAAATGAGATTATTATAGGGTGTAGGTGGGGTAGTTTCCAAAGGGATGCTGATTAGGCAAAAACAAAAGAAGCAAGTGTATGTCTATTACTGTTAGACTGTATATAACTAGAAATAATGATTAATTTATATTAGCATCTATGCTTAATTTATGTTTTTCAGATTATTGCAAATCATCATATGCAGTCTATTTCATTTGCCTCTGGAGGAGATCCTGT
The DNA here is from genome assembly GCA_963573385.1 of Cacajao melanocephalus. Taxonomy (NCBI): domain Eukaryota; kingdom Metazoa; phylum Chordata; class Mammalia; order Primates; family Pitheciidae; genus Cacajao; species Cacajao melanocephalus. The sequence continues at coordinate 5,883 of CAUYLG010066942.1, forward strand.
AAGTATGGATTCACAAAAGTTCTTTTTATGAGAATTAAAAGAACTTCTTGACATTTGGGCCTGGATGATAAAATAAAATAAAAGTACTTTTACATAAACTATATTAGCCACTACAGGGCTTTTCCTAACATACTATTACAGTCTGTGAATAGCTCCATGTAGTAGATAATAAAAAATTTGCTTTGGGCAAAATGTTTACTATCACTAAATTTTAAACTATTTGGATTAGTAGATGAGCTAATAGTGTTCCATTATGTTATTAGCCGTGGAGTTATCATTTAATAAGCTTCTTGTGGATAATGAACTGGGAAGAAAGAACTTGTAGTTCTTCTCTACCGAGAAAAGGTCGTGTGGCACTCATTTCCCAGAAATTGTGTGGGATTTCTCCAAGCCTACTTTGCAGAATGGAATATCATTCCTTGACTCCCTACTGCACCATTTCTGGACCAGAGAAAAAGGAGGGGGGCTTGGAAGTTAGGGAGCCTGCAACTGAGCAAGAAGCAAATCTGCTTAAACTGAGGGAGCAGAAGAATACTTTTGCCACTCTGCGACATTATGGGTCTTTTTATTGTACTCTTTCTTCTTCTAACCTTCTGTGTTTTGATGAAAGGTTAGAAGAGGACAGAGTATGACTTTCATGATGGCTAAACATCAGTAATGTCAAGAAAACAAGGGGAACATACGCAGACCTTGTTCTTACTCAGCATGTATTACCTTCTTTTCTGCAAAGCATTTTTTTAAAAAAGATTATATCTTCAGGAGTCAACCAATAAAATTCAATGTAACCATTGATTTTTTTTTCTATCTACCACATTGAGTTATCACTTCTAATTGAGGAATAAAATTTAGAGTCATAAATGATAGGACGATAACCTAGAAACCCAAGAAAGATAGAGGATGCTAAAAACTAAATCTGGCAGCTAATACCATGGTAGTTTTAATTTGTTTTAAACTTTTTGCTAACTATTTAATGGGGGAGAAATAATTGTATATCTTAAAAGGAAGTAAAGTTCTGAAGTTACTCTGTAATAATTGCTTCATTTACGGGCATCTAAAGTATTTAAGCAAGTTCTTCCACTTGGTTGTCGATGTAACTTACCTGTGTATAAGAAATATAGCTAAATGCTATTTAAATTAGCCAATTCTTAAAAACACTTCAATAAATACTTGTCTTCACATTGGCTACCAATGACTCAAAGTATTTAAGCATGTCAAACCAAGACAACCTGCCTTAAGAACTTCTTTGAAGTATATGGAAGAAAAGCAGCCTTTACAGGACTTCAAATCCTTGTTTTTAAATTAATGGATACTCAATTTCCCCGTTATGCATTACTACTTTGTCATCTTTTAGCCTTGGGCATAATTATTTTCAAATAACTGTTATATATGTATTAGTTCCTTGATACTACTATTTAAAAGTAAATCAAATGTTAAGAGTTTTACCTTTTCCCCCAGGAAATTCCACAGATGCCCAGTTGTGAATTCCCATTAGCAAACAAGGGACACACAAGGTGTCTGGTGCTTAGCAGCTGCTGTTTGAGCCCAAGAGCCTATCTGGACTCTTTTTCATCAAGCCTTATAATCTGGCCTCAATAGCAACACCAAGGATGGTGGCTGGCAGAGAGGGTCAACTGAATCCAGGCTGAAAAATGCCTGCACTGTCTTCTCTTCCTAGCTCAGTCTTCCATGGAGGAACTCAAATACTTTTCTTAAGAGATTTAAAGTAGTGTTTATACATATAGTGTGAAAAATAATTGTTGGCATTCACCCTAAATTTCTCAAGGGTTGCCATCATGTTAGAATTGGTTTGCAAACTCATTTACTCAAGGCATGCCCTGAATGATTTCTATTATTGTTCTCCAGAATCTTAATTTTTTCATACTGTCTTCATGTGCCTTTAGTTCTTTAAACTGACCAAAGCACTGTTCCTACTGAAAACAAACAGTAAATAATTTGTGGCCACTGTGGGAAAGTTTGAACCTGCTGCATTGAGAGCACCCCTGTGCTTTCTGAAGTTGGCGAGAAAGCCTGCTGATTCACATTTAAAATAGAAATCTGGCGGTGGTGTTGTGGCTTAGTTGGTTAAAGTACCTGTCTAGTAAAATAGAAATCTGGAGCCACCCTAAGCATTGGCATTAGAAATCATCTCTGTGAAGTTTTACCATCAGGTCAGGGAGGCAGTGTGATGTACTGCCAGGCTTGGGGGTCAAGTAGACTTGACTTATTTAAACTCCCTAAACTCCAGAGTCCTCATATGTAAATGGAAGATAATCCCTATTGCCTGACACTGTTGTGGGAATTAAGTGAAATGATGCATATTTGGTGTTAGCACAGTGGCTGGCACACAGTCACAAGAAGTAACTACTACCGCTATTACTAACACATGCCCATATTTGTTTTAAGATACTAACAGATAATTTACAGCTTCACAGCAAACTGGGTACAAGGGTAGGAAGCTGACTTAAAAGTCCCTGTGGTCCAACAGAGTAATCTTTCTACAAGATTTCCTCTAAAATTCCAAAAATAATGAATATTCTTGTCATCTCCTGGCCTTTGCTCACTCTCATTTTTACTCTCTTTGCAAAGACAGTTAACTTGTCTTTTATCTGTCAGCCCTGAAAAGGGTTGTTGGTAATGCCTCTATAGCTATATATACTTTCTCCAATTAAAAAATGCATTGTATGTCAAAAATTATATACATTTACACATATTTTCCCTTGTTATTTGTGCTTTACTTTTAGCATTCTGTAAATTCTCCCGAATGTTTACAGCTGTAGAATTTTAGAACTGTACCAATGGTGGAGACTATTTTGAAGATGAGGAAACTGAGGTCTGGAGAGGCCTCACGGCCTCTTTCCCATAATTGGACCTACCAGACAGCATGGTTGGCATCAGACCACCTCTTCACTTGAATAAGAGTGGCAATGTCCCCAGCGATTGTGGCTTTTCTTCCAAAGTGATATAAAACAAAGCCCATAGATTTGGCCTTATTTATTTAGAAGATATTTCAAAACTTTTTTCTTTTGCATTAGGGAAATTTACTTAGGTGTGTGTTATTATTTTTTTTAATAACCCAAGACAAGTTATGCTGACCCTGAGATCTGCTTCCTATGTGATTCATTGTGGCTTATTAAGTGATTGTCCTTGAGGGTATTACAAACATGGGCTTTTATTTCCTGCCAGTTGATTGCATCTTCCCACTAGAGAGTCATACTTCTAATCTGCAAATGGCATTGTGTATATTTTTTTCCTGAGAACTTAGGTAACAAAAAGCATCTTTAATTATTCAAACCTTATCATTCATCAGCTTACTGTTTTCAATAAAAGCTGGAATTACCAAGTGGCATTTTGTTTGTTTGTTTTTACAAAGTCAGCAGTGCATCTCTTTTTGAACTTACCAAGTTTTTCAGGGGTTCTCTTTTTTAAAAAATGATTTTTCTTTTCTGTATGTTGATCAAATAAATTCATTGTATTTTCACTTTATTATTCCCTAAGTTAAATTGCACTGCACACAAGCAAGCTAACCACCGCAAAATCCAACATGTCTCTTTAGTCAACTTTCTGATGTATGTGATATATGTTTGGACAACAGGAATCATGATGCCACATCTTAGTTTATGTCACCTTTGTGATTGCATTATCCCTGATAGCTCAACTTTCAATCCAGGACGGCCTCATAGCCCCTAGCCATTTTTAAAGAATATATCCTAACACATTCCCTATCTGCTTTCTCTTTTATTCTTAATGACACTTTGCCTCTAAATTTTTAATTTTCAAATTCTTTCCCCAAGGGACAGAGAACATAGACTCCATAATTGTTGAACTATATAGTGTGTATTTGTTTATGTTCCCTTTTACAATGCTTTCCTTTTTTCTTTAAATAAAAACATTTGTATTTAAGTCTTTGCCTCAGTATCATGTCCTGAATATACATTTATCTTTCAGCAGTACAATTCATCCATTTTAAATGCAGTTATTTTCCCTTTTTTTATAGGATACTACAGACTACGTTGCCTACGTAGCTAAAGATCCAGTTAATCAACGAGGTATGGAAAGCAACTTACAGATTGTTTAAAGAGCTGGTATATACCAACTTTAAAAAGCAAACAACAGTTATTTTAATGTACAGAGTGATGAGTATCACTAGAGTGCTACACTGGATTCTAGAAATATTATGCAAGTTTGAGTTGGAAATAAATAGCCCTGTTAGCAGAGCAAAGTAGAAAAACTATGTAGATGACATTTAAATCATTTTAAAGATTCACAAACCAAAGGCCTATCTATTTATGTATTCAAAAGAGAAGCTGTTTGGTTATGATGGGGGTGCTGGCTGCCGCATCCCCACTGGACAAATGAATTATGTGTAAGACCAAAGCCAGTGAGAAGTGAGGTTATTGACCTGCGTTGGCCTTGGGGTGTGTGTGTGTGTGTGTGTGTGTGTTGAGTCTGATACACTTGCTGTTCAAGAGCCTGTAATATCACTTTGAATGTTTGACTTCTTTTCATCATTTGGATTTCAGCTTAAATGCCTCTTCTTCAGAGACCTTCTTTGATAGCACCTCCTATTTCCAGTAGCATATCCTACCTTGCTGTATCACAACACTTACTTCTCTTTTCATTAACACTCCACGTTTCTATTATAAGTTAGTGCAAAAGTAACCACGGGTTGCCATTACTTTTAATGGCAAAAACTGCAATTACTTTTGCACCAACCTAATATTTTATTTACTCACATATTGTACTCGTTTATATGTTTAATGTGTCCCTTCTACTAGGCTAAAAGCTTCATGAGGGCAGGAAGCTGTTTCTCTTACTCGCTGTCGTTCCCCAGCACTCATCATGATGCCTAGCATATAGGTGATACCCAAAAACTATTTTATTGAATGACTCAGTGAATGGAAGGGTGATTTGATGGGAATTCTTGTTTCAGGATTTAGCAAGTTCACATGGTTAGTACTGCTTCTCATCCCTAATGCTGGGACATTCAGACTCTTCTTAGGGAGGAATGTTAGGTTGGTTCTCCTCTTTAACTAGAACGTATTAGTTGAGCCACATCCTCTGCTGCCCCAGGGATGGAGTTTGCCCCCAAACATTTATTAAGTGAGCATGGAGTAGGACTTGAAAATTTAGAGAGCTTGTAGCTATAAGACACCAAGGTGGAAATGCACATGGGATGCTGGGGAGTAAATAAATAGAACACCTTGGACTTCACAATGTAAAAGCCTAAAAGGCATCGATAGGGCAGGTATGAGAGAGCTAATAAGTAGGAACTTAATCCCATGGGCAGGTGGGTGGAAAGTACTGTTTACAAAGTAAAATGTAAACAGATTGGTTTGGCAGCAGGATGTAGTAGATGGATTTGGGTAGAAACTTAAAACAGGGATATCCATTTGGAAGCTATTTTGATTGTCAGAAATGAAATGATGAAGCCCAGCTGCTGGCACAGAGCCCGGCACGTAGTAGATGCTCAGCAAATGTTTGCCAAAAGAATGTGGCAGCAATACGATGAAAAGGAAGGAACAGATGATAAACACTATGAAATACTCCGTTAAAACTGACCCACTCTAAACTACATAAGAAGAATGAATAATGGTCAAAGAATGAGCAGGAGAGACAGGAACTAGTGAATGGGCCAGTGCAGATGTAGGAACAGAGCACAACAAAGAATACCAGAAAAGAGCAACTTCTTCTAATGCTGCCTCAACTTCTCTAAATAATCACTGCTTGCTATTTCCGGGATGGCCTCTGAACAACAATGCTTTTTATCTTAACATGGAAATGACAGGGTGAAAGAAAGAAAAAAATACATCAGGAAATCTAGATGTTTAGTAACTTTGCCATCAGTCACTGAATATCTCTGGGGATGTCATTGCTCTGAAGTAAATGATGGTGAAGAGTTCAAAGATTAATGTTGTTGCTAAGGGGAATGGCCAAGAAGGATTTCACTCTCCCTTTGCTGAAATGAAACGAGAGAGGCAGGGAAAATGATGATGCAGCACATTCACTTTGAAAGCCCTCGTTCTGGTGCCTGAGTCATTTGTCAGAGCTGAGCTGCTTGAAGAGGACCCCTGGGGATCTTGGCATGGGGATTTTTGAGAAGGCATTCATGAGAACTGTGGAGGGAGGTCCGGGATGGGAGGCGAAGGATGGAAACGGTCCAGATCAAGGTTTCAGTTTTTTCTTTCTTTAGCTATCAGCCTGTGTATAGGAAATAAGATTGATGCTGGAGTCAGAAAGACTGGGTTGGAATCATAATTATTTCATCATCTCATTGTATGACGTTAGGCAGATTGTTTCACAACCTCAAACCTTGATTTCCCTATCTTTTAAGTGGGAATAATAACATCTCCATCAACTGTTGGGACGAACAACGGAGACAACACATGGAAAGCATAATTTTCTTTCCTCCCTCATTACATCTTTCTTTCCTATAGCAAAATGGGTGTGTCCAAGAAGATAACTTAGAAACGTGGGGTGATTTTCTTGGATTTAAAAGTCTCTATCACTTATTCCTCCTCTTTGGTCTCCTCCTCCCCTCTCTTATATAGCTTGCCTATAAAAATCTCTGTGAGAAGACACTGTGTTCTCAACATATCCCCTGCTTGCACAGTCCTCTAGTGCTAAATTTATTCCCCCGACCTGAGCCCATGGACTGACAGTACCTGCAAAGAGGTGATGATATAGCTTTTGAATGCACAAATAATTATTTATGACTATGGAAGGAAAACCCCACCATGGTATTATCATTTAGTAGGAGGGGGAAACATAACCCATAAGATGTGCATGGAGAAGGAGGGATGCCTAGAGAATAGTGCCTGAAACATAGTAGATGCTTGGGATTTGTGGAGTAAGTGAACAAACGCACAGCTAAAAGAGCGGCATAATGAGCACTTACAGCCAAGTGTTTGCAGGGTGCGCTAATGTGTAAAGGCAGGGTTGCAGAGAAAGGAAAGAGTAGAAGCAGGAGTCCCACAGCTGAAAACATAGGCCAGAGCCAGACTGTGGAGGGCTTTGAATACTGGCCAGGAGGTCACTGGAGCCATGAGATATTTTGAGCTGTATAAAAATTATTATGCATTCTGCTATTCTGAAATTACTAAATGATCATTTTTCTGGCAGTTGCATCTTTAAAAGTGGTATTGGAACACAGAAAAGCCATCTGGAATTAGAGAGTTCAAGTTAGAGGACATCTCATTAGTCCCAAGCAGCAGTGTAATGTTCTAAATGGCACTGGAGGAGGAAGGAACAGTTTGAATCACATTTGTGAACTAATAGTACTTGATGACTATTTAAATATTTAGATTGATGAAGAAATAGGAATCAGATGTTCCTGAGGATTTAATGAGATATCGTATGCAATGCAAATATTGCAATACCTAGCTTATAGCACCTAGGCAATAAATGGCAGCTATTATTACTACTCTGTGTGATGTGGAGTAGAGTATTGCCACTAAAGAAACAGGGATTCTTGTAAATACAAAAAGAAAAAACAAATAAATCCAGTAAAAAAAACAGGCAAAGAAAAATGAGTACCATGCTAACTATGTGCCAGGCATTTTCAGTACTCCATCTGTATTATCTCATTTCATCCTCACAACAACCCTAGGAGGTATGAAGACATATCATTCCTTTTTTATAGGAGAAAACACTGGAGTTGAGAACAATAAGGAGGTTTTCCTAAGATCACCCAGCCATTAGTGGATGGACAGATTTCAGGTCCTGAGCACACAAAAGAGCATAACAAGACACCAGGAAACATCTGAAAAATAAAAAAAGTCTAGTCTCACGAGCAATCAAAGACACGCAAATTATAATTAGACACCGTAATTCATCTCCAAATTTCAAACACCGAGAAAAGATAAGATGTGGTTTACAGTAGTATTCTTGAACACTGTGATAAAGAGTTTAGATTGAAACATTTTAGAGAGCAATTTGATGATTTGCATCAAAAGTCTTAAAAATGTAAATGCCTTTGAACCAGTAGTTTTACTTCTGAGGAAATAATTAGGATGTGTACAAAGACTAAGCAACATGGATCATTTTTGTATGTGATTTATAAGACAAAATTAATTTAGTATTCATAAGTAGCAAATTAAATGAATTCCTTGAATGTATTATAATGTAGCAATTAAAGCTAGTAGTAGAAAAATAAGTAATGACATGGGAAAAATATTTACAATGCTGTTAATGAAAAAACATATGATGAAAATTGTGTCTAGTATGATCCCAGGTGACTTTTCTGGGGTAGATACACATTATAAAAAGATGGGAAAGACATATGCCAAAATGTTCCTAGTGGTTGTTGAGATAACTACTGGATAGTGAGATTTTCTGTAATTTTTGTTTCTTCTTGGTGCCTTTTTGTTTTATAAAACTCTTATAGTGAATATTTATTACATGTAAAAAGGGAAAATGTCCTAACCATTGAATAAATGTTTTAAAATAATGAAGTCAGAAAGGTGGTGTTGTAAAATTGACTAGCAAGTTTGGTTTATCCAGGAGAAAATGGCAGACAAGAGAAACCCAGGGAGTAGGGCTGGGGCTGGGGGTGGGGCTGGCGGGGAGGGGAGGGAGGCAGGCCAGGCCTGCAGGTGCAGAAAAAATTGCATCTTCTTAGCAGAACCCAGACAGAAGAGGGCTAAGGATGTGTGGGAGTGGGAGAAGCCACAGGAGATAGTGGCTTGCCTAAGGAGTAGTCAGGGGAGGGGAGGAAGTCAAGAAATGAGTATTACCTAACAAAGGGGAAGAGCAAGTTTCTTCTGAAGGAGACATCTCGGATGCTCACACACTAAAACGAGTTAAGGCTAATGAGGGTGGGAAGATGCCATTCCGCCCAGCAATTAACAGGCCACTGGTCACCCTGGAAAGCTCAATTTCTGTGGACCTATAAAGGCTGGAGCCAGATTGCAGGGATGAGGAGGAGAGCATGGCTGACAGAAAGTGGAGATGAGCAGCGGAGACTGGGCTTTATGCTGACAGTCCCGAAGCTTCCCACTCTCCTGTTTGCTTTATCTTATTTTAGCATTGGTGCATTTAAATCAGAGCAGTGCCCACTTTTCCCATCACGGCTAGGACCTTTTAGTGAACTCTTCATGTTATCAAAGGGCTTTTCTGTAGAAAAGGGAAGTTCCAGTTAAGAATGTTTTGAGTTTACTTAGTGATGAATACAGCCTGCTCCTGTAATTGCTATAAATGAGGAAATCCACATTGTCTTATTCCAAATGTGTGGCAAAATCCAGGAATGTTTTAGTGTTTTCTTTGAATCTAGTCTGTGAAGAGGACTGGACTGCCTGGTCTATCTGGATATAGGAAGGCTATGCTTCTGGGTCTCTGAAGAAAGTTAAAAAAAAAAAAAATCCAAAGCCAGTAAAACCAACTTAAATGAACCCACTTATTTTTATTAATGTCTGTGACTATAAAGTATGCTTACGACTATCCTGGTGGTATTAGTTAGCTATGAACTGACTACTGGCTTGCCTCTTAGAGGTTTTTTCTTCCTAAAATATGGAGAACTCCCTGCTTCGATCCCATATCACCATCTGGTGGTTGACCTGAAAAGCTGAACTTTTGAATCTCTAGTTTTCTAAGTATAAAAGAAAAGACAAAAACAAAAAACCTGTTAATTACAAAATACATAAAACTAGTAAAGAAGGGCCTGTTATCCTTTATGAATAGTTTCAATCCTCTCGTTTATGACTACCTAATTACATAAGCAAATAAAAAAGACAGAAGGATATGTATCTCAGGTTCTTTTGAATCTTAATATAATACTTGATACCCAGAGCTAGAAGTGTGAGCCCATTCAGCTACGGGTAGTATGAAAAACATCCAGACCTTCATCTGCTTTCAGACGTGGAAAGCAAAGCTCAAGCCTTGGTAACAAAGTTATCATATCACTGAAAAGTCATCCTCTTTTTTGGGACTTGGGTCTTTTTACATATAGGTACTTGTCTTTCTTCTTTCCCTTTAGCTGAAAATTTGGCGATTCTTGGCCAAGCTTTTGGAGTTGGTTCTAATCCTGGGAAATGGGCATATTTATATGTGATTCAAGGTCCACCTCTATCCTGTCCCATGACCAACCTAAAAAAGATCATTTTCACAGAGCAATGTAGCATGTCTATGAGTGGCAACAATGGAACTGCCAGAGTATGTGTGCTTATTCCCTGAGGGTGGCGGGACTGGTCAGGACATCTGCATGGGGTCAGTCTATTTGTCTGCTGTTGGATCTTGCCTGGAGATAGACAGGCACTGCTGCTTTTTCTTTTCTTTTTGTCTATTCTTCTCAAGCTGGGTGTGGTCCCAGCTACTTGGGAGGCTGAAGCAGGAGGATCACTTGAGCCCAGGAGTTTGAGTCCAGCCTGAGCAACCTAGTGAGACACCTATCTCTAAAATAAATAAAGTAATACGGTAGTAATAGCCTTATCCAAAGAAAAGCATAAAATTATGTTGATAGTGTCAACCTGTGAACAGGACCCAAACCTCAAAGTATCAGCATCAGAAAAGTTGAGCTAAGTAAAACATTCTAGAGGTATGCCAGAAACGGTAGAGGCTGGTTGATGTGGTTGACTGATTCATTCATTTCTGTGTACCCACATGCCGCCCTGTTCTTCAAAGAGTTTGATCTACTGTGACAGAGGAAGAGTAGAATTTCTATGAAACAAAAAGGGACTTCAAAGATGACCCAGGCCATTGTCTTGGCAGATGAGGACCTGGCCATAAAGTGACTTATTCAGGGGCACACAAATAGTGGCATAGTTTGAACTTGAACTCAGAGCTGAATCTTTTCATGGAATTCTTTTAAACATCCTATTCTCTCATCTCTCTCACTGGAAGTACAATTTAGCTTTTCTTATTTCTTTCTTTATTTATGCTTAAGTATCCTGCTTCTCTCATTATCTTTCTCTTTATCTCTCATTATCTCTTCAACCCTAAGAGAAAAATAAATTTGCCAAAATTGTTATTTCCATTTTGATATGACTTTTGATTTTGACTTCGTTTTTTAAAATTAAAAAAATTTTTTTTTGAGATAGAGTTTCACTCTTCTCACCCACACTGGAGTGTAATGGCACGATATCAGCTCACTGCAACCTCTGCCTCTTGAGTTCAAGCGGTTTTCCTTTTTCAGCCTCCTGAGTAGCTGGGATTACAGGTACCCACCACCATGCCCAGCCAATTTTTCGTGTGTGTGTTTTTAGTATAGAAAGGGTTTCACCATGTTGACCAGGATGGTCTTGAACTCCTGACCTCAAGTGATCCACCTGCTTCAGCCTCCCAAAGTGCTGAGATTATAGGTGTGAGCCACTGCACCTAGCCTTAATATCATTTTTAATTGGACTAGGGATTTATGAGATTAAAGGCAAAAGAATTACCTTTTCTTTTAAAAAAACATTATTTATTTGGTTAGGTTGGTAGCATATTAGTGTTAGAAGATATTTTATCATTTAAGCCATATTTAATATCATGTAAGCACTCTCTCTCTTTCTTTTTTTTTTTTTTAGAGACAGAGTCTTGCTTTGTTGCCTAGGCTGGGGTGGAATGGCTATTCACAAGTGTAATCACGGTGCACTAGAGCCTGCAACCCCTGGGCTGAAGTGATCCTCCCTCCTCCGCCTCTGTAAATAGTCAATTACCTTTTCTTATAATGTATCACAGCTTTTCTTGGCTCAACTGGAGGATACATCTCCAAACACACTTTTTAGGTCTCAGGATATGAGTCCTGACTAGCAAGGGGGAGACTATTTCACAAATGACCAAAGCGATAACTTATATCAGCTAGTGGCTGTAAGAACATGTCCCACTGCAGGGACTCCCTGCAATTCTCACTTCAGAAACCTCAAAGACAATTTCATGCAGTAGAACTATTGGTAAGATTCAGAGAAATCAGTATTTATTCATTCAACAAATATTTTTAGAGCATTTTCTGTCTGTTGGTCACTATGTAAAGCTACTATGGAGAAAAATATAGGAACACTATAAAATGGCAGTCTAAAGATAGACCAAATATTTTCCTTTAGTAGAAAAGATATACATTTATAGATATTCTTAACTGGGTTTCAAAACTGGAATTAGCTCCTGAGTGTATTTCAGGATCCAACTTGTACTTTAAAGGGGCAACTTTATAAGAATGAAGATTTGACACCTTAGCATTGTCTGATTTAGTAATACCACCACACCACCATCACACACACACACACACACACACACACACACACACACACACACACACATTCCCCTCCCTTTCTAAAGTTTTCAGACAAAAATTTTAAATAAAAGTCAAATGAATTTTGTAATGAGAATGTGTGAGATTCCTTGAGAGAATTATTAACATAAGGCTAAGAAACACGGTTACAGGTTCTGTTATAGCTTACTGTTATCAGCTCTACAAATTCCATTAGATGTGAATGAATTGCCTTTTACTTCAAATAAATTTGAACTTTTTCTAAGACAATGCAAAGCATAAAATCATGCTTCTAAGTAGGCATAGTTAAACCAGTCCATTAAGACAGCGGTCTTTCCTCTCCTCAGATATTCCTTAGTAATGTGTTCCAGGTTTGTTTTCAAAATTCTGAGACCCAAGATACTTTCCCTGGTATTTAATCTGATTCTCCACGCACTATTTTAAGCCCATTGCCTCTCCCCTGCTTTCCTATTCTCAGAGAACAGCTGACAATTTTTACAACACTCTTCTCTATATTAAACCGTTACTGGGCTTTTCCTCATCTCTCAATTCTTCAGGTTATCCCAGTGTTCCTTTGTAAAAATTCGTCCTGAGACTTATTGCCTGTCTTTAAGCCATCCTTATGACTCTTTCTATGTCATCATTAGGAAACTTCAATGAATTATATCTTCATATTGGAAGGCCATATTCTAACCAAGGCAGGAACGATGTTACATATGGTAGGGGGATTAATTTACAGCCCCTAACCGGTTACAAGCTCCTCTTTTCAGTGGCAGCAGCAGAGTTGCCAACTCATTTGTGATAGTCAGTTGCCTGTCCCCGCCTCAACTTGTTAATTTTTTTGTACAAACTAGCCCCTTCCCAGTAGCTCTGTCTCAGAAAAGGTATCTAATATAAACTCTCATATCTTCTGGTAGCAACACCTTCACCCAATGCTGATTTTGATGCTTACGGGAGAAAGTTGTTTAGTGGGATTTCAAAGATGAGGATTGCTGTACTTTTCAGTGCTTTGTAGTAGCAATGACAGGGAAAGGGGGTGGCTGGAGGAGGGGGTTTCAAAGTGCCTATCTTTACCAGCAGCTCATTCCCCACCTTTGAAAGGGATTTGGAAAGTTATATTTTTTTCAGTCTTCCATAACATACCATACAAAGATGAAACCTCAAACGTCACCCTCTCTGTAGATCACTGCCCTAATCATCTTCTATATTCAAGAGCTAGCAGTTAAACATTAGTCACATTATTAGTCAAATAAGTGTACTTTTATAAAAATGTGGGTCCAAATCCCTGCCTTGAGCCCCAAATTTGTAAATGTTTGATATATTTTGATTTAAGATTTGAATGTTTTTTCTCTGATTCATGTGAAATGTGAAATATTCTTTATACTATTTCATGGCTGCAGAGAACTTGTAGTCCTGCTCCTTTTTATTCACTTATCAGTTCATGTTTTTGAAGTACTTTGACTTTATGTAATCTTCTCTTTCTGAAAATTTATTATAATATTTTTTGTATGTCCTCTTACAGCCTGTCACATATTGGAATGCCAAAATGGAATGGCCCAAGATGTCATAAGTACCATAGGGCAGGCTTTTGAACTCCGGTTTAAACAGTACTTGAAAAATCCTTCTTTGAATACTTCTTGTGAAAGGTCAGCCAAGAGTTTTACAATAATTTGACATATATATATATGTGTGCATGTATCTGTACATATTTATTTATTTGTGTGTATGTGTGTGTATATATAACATTAATAACATTAATGTGGCATTTTAAAATGGATTAATGAAATTAATAATTTTTTTCTTACAAAAAGACACAGTCTCAGTACAAAATAATATTTTCCTTCCATTCATATTTATCCAGTTATTTCCTGTTGCTTTGTAACAAGATAAAGAGAGTAGATCCCTTCTTACTAAAAGTAAGAAGAGATTAGCTCTGTTACTCTAGCTCTGTAAAGAGCTTTGAATTAATTAATTAAAATCAAAATAATAAACATCAGTAAACTTCTCAGATTTGTTTCAACCACAAATCCTTTGCATAGCAGCTTAAAAAAAACAGCAAGGACAAAGAGCAAAATAAGAATCAAATGTCTATTGTAGGAATTCCTGTTAGTTGGTTTGCAATGTAAATAGATAGGCTCCAGCTAAACTGTGGTTGGAGTGGAACATGACGGGACCCAAGGATCTGGTTGTTCTAAGGCACAGAAAGTCTGCAATGAAAGCTGATCACTTTCAGGCCTGTCAGACTCCACCAAGTGTGGAATGCGGTGATGCCTCTGGCTCACACAGTTCATGCTGGAGAAACAAAACTCTTGGGCACTTGAAAGTGCATTTTCCTCTAGTATGTCACTTTGTGTATCAACACATAGGAGGTTTGGAGATCTCCCTTTATGAAGTGGTCTAGGGTAGCAAAGGAGAGGGGGTTACCAGGAAGCCTTGCTGTTGAATTTTTCCCAGGATAACACTTACGTCTTAATGCTATCATTTTATTGACATGTAATGAACCCAACAAAACCGTGTGAGTTTTCAGTTGAAGCAGTTCAATCCAAATAGACTTGATTTAGTCTTTTTTTTTTTTTTAATAAGAAACTTTCTCTGATTCCAGTTTGGAAGAAAAGTCTGTTAGTCTGTTTATTTGTTTGTTTTGCCTGTTTCAATGTTAAAAACAATTCCTTGTTTATATAAATCTACCCACTTGCCCCATATGGTTCTAATTTTTCTTTATTAGTCCCATATACTTCTCCAGATCTGTGCAGACAAGATAGCTGGCCATAGCGCTCTTATTTTTTTCATCTTGGTTTTATAAACTGGGACAGGCCCTCTACCCAAAGAACAATATTCAAATTTTCTCTGAGCAAAACCTTTCCAAAATGGAACAATCAAAGTGTGCTGGAGATACTCAAGAATACTTTGTATTTTTATGATCTTATGACAAAAATGTCTTATATTTAGGGAGTTCATATGCTGTTATTATCATTATTTTTACCACTGGAGGAGACATAAAAGCATCACCCTTGGCACTTTCTGTTTGCTTACCCCACTTTGTCTACGGAAAGCTAAACAACTCAACCATCTGGTTGCTTCCATCCAGATGTTTAACGTCATTTAAGCACAGCTATAAACTGAAAACATGAATGCAAAGCTTTTCAGGATGATTTGCTTGGTTCTGATCCCCTTGCATCCCTTACAGAATTTGAATTTTCGCCCAGCCTCTTGAAGATTATTTTTTCCTTCACAGTGAGGAGGTGCGTATTGATAGCCATGCCGAGGAGAGAGAAGATCATGAATATTATAATGAAATTCCAGGGAAGCAGCCACCGGTAGGTGGTGTTTCAGATGTGCGGATCAGAGTTCAAGCCACGGAACAAATGGCTTACTGCCCCATACGGTGTGAAAAGTTGTGCTATTTGGTAAGTAATGCTTTATTGTTATTGGAACCAGCAATGCAATTCTGCCCTTATCACTAGAGCATTTACTTTGAGGATTTCCAAATGCTAGTTTTGAAACAGTCCTGTCTTCCTTAAATACAGAGCCAGAGAGTGAATAACTATAGAGGCTGCACTAGATCATTTTTACTCCTAATTCCCCAGTTGTAGCCTCAGCAGATGACCTGATATCTCACTTCACTGGGAAAACTGAGGCGATCCAACATGTTATCCTCAGCTTAAACCTTCCACAGCTCTGAGTCTGGCTAAGTTCTCCTTGCCTCTCTTCCTTAGCAGCTATACCCAAAGCTAATCTTTTCCTTGTGCTTCTCATCCAACACCCTACCCCCCTCCAACTCTGTGCCCTAGTTCTGTCCATTTACCTCTGTCTCAATCTTCACTCTTTCTCTATTGTTCGTTCTGCCGCCAAAAAACTTGGACTCCCTCAACCCAACCTAATAATGTTCCATCTCCTTGTCATCTTCCTTTCACCCACAAGCTTCTAGAAAGCATTGTCCCTGTCTTTGCGTTAACATCTGCTTTATACTGGAAGATCTGAACTGCTTGACAACTTGATGGAAGTTACTTTTACAATGGTCACCAGTAGTTTAATTGCTAATTCTATTTCCTCCACAGTATTATGCATCTGGTTTATAACATTTGACCTCTCTTCTTTTTTCTTGTTTTTATTTTTATAATTTCAACTTTTATTTTATTTTACTTTAGTTTTAGTTTTCTTTTTCCACCTTTTATTTTAGGCTCAAGGGGTACATGTGCAGGTTTGTTAACAAGGGTAAAAACAAAGGTAAATGCTGAGGTTTGAGATACGAATGATCCCATCACCCAGGCAGTGAGCATAGTAACAGATAGCTTTTCAGCCTTTGTCCCATCTTTCCTTCCTTTTTTTAGTGGTCCCCAGTGTCTATACTTACCATCTTTATGCCCACGAGTACCCAATATTTAGCTCCTACCTATAAGTGAGAACATTTTGGTATTTGGTTTTCTGTTCTGTGTCAATTCACTTAGGATAATCACCTCCAGCAGCATCCATGTTGCTGCAAAGGACATGATTTCATTCTTTTTTTGGCTGCACAGTATTCCATGGTGTATATGTACTACATTTTCTTTATCCAGTCCACCATTGATGGACACCTAGATTGATTCCATGTCTGTGCTATTGTGAGTAGTGCTGCAACGAACATATGAACGCATGTGTCTTTTTGGTTGAACAATTTATTTTCCTTTGGGTGTATACCAGTAGTTGGGGTTATTGGGTCAAATGGTAGTGCAGTTTTAAGTTCTTTGAGAACTCTCCAAACTACTTTTCACAGTGACTGGACTAGTTTGCATTTCGACCAACAGTGTATGAGCATTCCCCTTTCTCGGCAGCCTTGCCAGCATCTGTATGTTTGACTTTTTAATGATAGTCATTCTGACTGGTGCGAGATGGTATCTCGTTGTGGTTTGCACTTCTCTGATAATTAGTGATGTTGAGCATCTTTTCATATGTTTGTTGGCTGCTTGTATGTCTTCTTTTGAGAAATGTCTGTTCATGAAATTTGCCCACTTTTAAATTTTTTAATGGGGTTGTTTTTTACTTGTTGAATTAAGTTTCTTGTAGAATCTACATATTAGCCCTTTTTGGATGCATAGTTTGTGAATATTTTCTCCCATTCTGTAGAATTGTCTGTTTACTCTGTTGCTAGTTTCCTTTGCTGTGCTTAGAAACTCTTTAGTTAGGTTGCCGAGTCTGACCTGCAGACTCTGGCTGAGCAATGGATGAAAGGAGTTTGCAGACCCAGGTGTTTTGCCTGTGTGAGTGTGGCTAGGGGACCTCATGGCTTACAGACCCCAAAAAGGGAGTCCAGCCTGCCATGCAGCCCTGATATGCCAGAGTCTCTCGTATTTATTTTAGAACAGATTTAATGACAAAGGTCTTGAGCAAACACCATTTGTGGGTGATTAACATTGCTGACCCCCTGAGTAGAGCAGTCATGTCAAAGGTTTGTTTCTGGGGAAATAGGTAAAGAAACTTATCTAGATAAACTCCTCTTCTTTCCCTTGTTATCTGCTCTTTGCTATTCGCTCAGGATAAGAGGATTAGGCTGCTATTAGCTCAAGATAAGAGGATTTGGTTTCCCAAAGCTTTTGCAAAACCTTCCAGCCTTTCAAGAAGGTTTGCATCTTTTCTATAATTTTTCCCACCACCCTAACCGATCTCCTACATTAGATTCCACTTGTCCATTTTTAGTTTTGTTGCAATTGCTTTTGAGGATGTAGTCATAAATTCTTTCTGAAGGCTGATGTCCAGAATAATATTTCCTGGGTTTTCTTCTAGGATTCCTACAGTTTGAGGTCTTGCATTTAAATATTTAATCCATCTCATATATGATGAAAAGGGCCCAGTTTCATTCTTCTGCATATGGCTAGCCAGCTATCCCAGCACCATTTATTGAATAGGGAGTGTTTTTCCCTATTGCTTATTTTTGTTGACTTTGTTGAAGATCAGATGGCTGTAAGTGCGCGGCTTTATTTCTGGGTTCTCTATTATGTTCCATTAGTCTATGTGTGTGTTTTTGTGCCAGTACCATGCTGTTTTGGTTACTGTAGCCTTATAATGTAGTTTGAAGTCAGATAATGTGATGCCTCTGGCTTTCTTTTGTTTGCTTAGAATTGCTTTGGCTATTTGGGCTCTGTTTTTTGGTTCCATATGAACCAACTGTTTTAGGATAGTTTTTTCTAATTCTGGGGTAAATGTTGTTGGTGTTTTGATGAGACAGCACTGGATCTGTAGATTGCTTTGGGTAGTATGGCCATTTTTATGATATTGATTCTTCCAATCCATGAGCATGGAATGCTTTTTCATTTGTGTCATCTGTGATTTATTTCAGCAGTGTTTTGTTGTTCTCTTTGTAGAGATTTTTAACCTTCTTTGTTAGATATATTCCCGGGTATTTTATTTTGTTTTATTTTTGCGGCTATTGTAAGTGGGACTATGTTCTTGATTTGGCTCTTAGTTTGACTGTTATTGATGTATAGATATGCGGCTAATTTTTGTACACTAATTTTGTATCCTGAAACTTTATTGAAGTTTATCAGTTCCAGGAGCCTTTTGGCAGAGTCTAGTGTTTTCTAGGTATAGAATCATATAGTCAATGAAGAAAGATAGACTTATTCTTTTTCTATTTGCATGTTTATGTATCTTTCTCTTGCCTGACTGCTCTGGCTAAGACTTCTGCCTCTTAATTTGTTTTATCTTTTTATTTTTATTTATTTATTTATTTATTTGAGACAGAGTCTCACTCTGTCACCCAGGCTGGAGTGCAGTGGCGCGATCTCGACTCACTGCAACTTCTGCCTCCCAGGTTCAAACAATTCTCCTGTCTAAGCCTCCCAAGTAGCTGGGATTACAGGTGCATGCCACCATGCCCGGTTAATTTTTGTATTTTTAGTAGAGACGAGGTTTTGCCATGTCAGCCAGGCTGGTTTCAAACTCCTGACCTCAAGTGATCTGCCCACCTCAGCCTCCCAAAGGGCTGGGATTACAAGCCTGAGCCACCACACCTAGCCCCACCTCTTATTTTTTGAGACCTCTTCTGTAAGCTTCCAAAACATTTCCATCTTATCATTCTCTTTCTGCACTCTAGTTGCTGCTTTGCTTTCATTTTTTTCACATTTTCCAACATTTTATTATGAGTATTTTTAAACATATAGACTATTTGAATGAATTATACAGTGAACACTCACATACCATCTCAATTCTACAATTAACATTTTATTATATTTGCTTTGTTACATATGTAGCTGATTATCATCCATTGATCCATCTTATTTTTGATATGTTTCAAAATAAGTCATACTTTGTCTTTATATGTTATCATTTATTTCATCTCCTCCCATAAAAACACAAGCCCAGCCTTACCACCACATTAGCACTCTCCCAGGCTCTTCTGTTGGCCTTTATCTTTGCTTCTAGCTGTCCATCTGTGTGCACACTTCCTCTACATTCTTTGTCTTCAGCTGTTTTGTATCTCTCTAGCTATAATGCCACATTTTACTGCATTGCTTATTTATATCAAGGTTGAACTCAGCATTTTCTCCTTGACTTCAAATTTGATTTCTCTACTGATTTACTCATGTTTATTAATGGCACTGACAATCTTTCATTAATCTACAATCTTCTGTTTTTCTCACACTTTGGGCCCATATCAGTTCAGTCTTAAGACATAAGATTCTACCATGAAAAGATGTTTTGAGTCCATCCAAACTTTTCTGCTTCTACTCTCTCTGAGTCCTGGTCCTCACTTGCCTAGATGATTCTGAAAGACCCTTTCCTGACTCCAATCTCATTCCCTCAAACCCTCCTGCACAGTGCTGCCAAATGAATCTTTCTAAAGATACTGCCCATCTCAAAGGCATCAGTGGATCCCCCCAGTATATTGCTGAAGAGAGCTGTATGTGCAGGGGTGATTGAAGCCCTTTGGAGGAGACTTTCAAGGGTGAGAAGTGAGCCTGGCACAAACCTGAGTAGAGCAGAGATCCAGTCTACCAATTCAAAGTCAGATAGAGGTTGGCTACCTGGCCAATGTTTATAGCAATGTCCTGAAAATCACTTTCTGGTCAAGACTTGGATTGAGTTCTGGAATGTGACTTCTCAAGCAGAAGCAGTAACGCTCAGGACACAGGACACTGGTAGCCTTTAGAACCCCACCCCCCAGCCCAATCAGAACCACCTCTGCAGCTCCAAAGCGATGAACTATGAGGAGTGTACTCTGTTCACCCAAAATATCAGTTTTCTTTCCTTATCTGTCAGACTTCCCTGTGTTGGAAAGTGAAGTTGTCTGCTATATTCTTCTGGGATTATTACTAGTATTTTCTTTCAAGTTTATGAATGTGTATTATGTTTGTAAATGTTTCATAATTTGTTGTTCATGCAGCCTGGAAACTCCAAGTGCAGCAGTGTATATGAGAACTGTATAGAACAAAGCAGGGGAATAGGTAGGTACAATGTCCTTTTCCATCTGCCACCCTCCTTATTCCTTGTAAGTCCCATGGACATGTGTGGCTCTTGCTCTTAAATACTTCATGGAAAAGTCAGGTATCTACCACTAAACACATAATCCTTTGGCTGTAGGCTTCTCAGAGAGGCCCAGAATGTTGCATGTGTGTCACTAGGAAGCCTCATGGTTGGTTCTCCCTTGCTCTTGTGTGATCCGCTATGCTTATGGTTTTGCTTTATTGGAGTCTTTTATTGCCTTGACATTGTGAAAGCTCTTCATCCAGAAAGGTGCTTTCTCTGCTCAAAACCCAAGGGAGTTCCACTTCAAAGAAGATCAGGAGTAAGCTAATGTGAAAACTGATGCCTGTCAGATCCCTTAGGATTAAGATAAAACCTTTATTCTGGCTTGGCAAAGGGAACAAAAGGATGTCTGAAATGTGAGAGTCTCAATTAAGAGTGTCCAGCCCATACTTGCCAGAGTATTACATGTTTTATTGCTGCATGTGATCATTGATGTTGGACAAAACTTTTCCACAATGTCAGCTATCAGATTGGAAATATATTTTAATTAAAACAAGTTATACTGTGAGTTAGTGATTTTAACTGCTATTAGTTGTGGAGCATATTTATTTCTTCAGGAAGGAAGGTTTTGCAGTTTTAGAGGGGGAGATGACTGAATCGTATAAATAATGCGGTGGAGGATAGAGGTGGATAACCATATTTAAGGACTCAAATAACTGGAACTTGCCATCTGCAAGATAGTCACTTACAAGGATACTTTTTTATTTTTTATGGAATTACACCAATTAATCTATTAATTTTATTATTTTGTATGTAGTGGGGGATACAGGAAGATTTATTCTTTATGGTATAGGTATGATTACCACCTTCTTCCATCCTGTAAAAAGAGTAGTGAGCTAAGGCAGCATTTTAGTTTAGTTTAGTTTAGTTTAATTTGTTTATTTATTTATTTATTTTTGAGAAAAGAGTCTCGCTCTGTGGCTCAGGCTGGAGTGCAATGGCACAATCTTGGCTCACTGCAACCTTAGCCTCCTGGGTTCAAGTGATTCTCCTGCCTCAGCCTCCTGAGTAGCTGAGATTACAGGCACCCACCTGCATACCCAGCTAATTTTTATATTTTTAGTAGAAATGGGGTTTTGTCATGTCGGTCACAAACTCCTGACCTCAAGTGATCTGCCTCCCAAAGTGCTGGGATTAGAGACATGAGCCACCACACTGGGCCTAAGGCAGTGTTTTAAATTCTGTAAAAACATGCCTTCTTTTGATAGAAATAAAAATTCCATGCCATTCTTTGAAGTTATTTTAAATTCCAAGCCAATCTTTAATGATATAACTAAAAAAATTAAATTAATGACAAGCATGAATTTCTTTTAAGAGTTGTGCTCTCTGGCAGCCACATTTCCTTCCTCTCTCCTTTCCCTCTTCCTGGAGGTTCTTAACCTAAGGATTTAATAGTCAGGAATGCACCACGTATGCCTTGTGGTATCGCAACAATGTTCTCCCTTGTACTGAAGCTCACTTGGACATACCTCCCTGTCTTGTTTTATCTCATTCATATGTTCTTCATTTGTTGGACACTCCAGTTAATGACTACTTACTGAGAACTTCCAACGGGTCAGGCACTGTGCTAGAGCTGCGACACAACTGGCACTCTTGTAGTTTGCAGTTTAGCCGGGAAGACACACCTTAAACAAATGCCTACAAATATGATGAGGGCTTCAAAGCTCAAGATATTATGGGAACAAATAATGGGGAAACCTAACTTAATTTGGGGAGCTGTAGAGGTTCTCCCTAAGGAAGTGACAATCAAACCAAGGCCTGAAGGATGAGTGGGAATTATCCAGGCACAGAGAAGAGAGGGTAGGAAGGAAGTAGAAGTAGGAAAGGGATGCAGGGAGAGAGGGAGAGGGAGCGGGGGAAAGGGAAGGGGAGAAAATGAATGGGCACCAGAACTCAGTGTGCCGGGACTGGTTCCCAGATCACGGAGACAGGGAGAGCTCAGGGGGAAAGAGAGAAAGATGAGTGTCGAACCTGCAGTAGAGTCCTAAGGATCTTCAAAATGTTTAGTCCTGCCTCAATACCTCCCTTCCCAGCTTGTTTCCATCCTCTCCACTAAATAGCATAGCCACATCCCTCCTGTCCTCAGTAACCCAGCTTCTGAAGGGAACGCACTGAATAAAAGTTTAGAAACAGACATTTCTAGAATTTTGTTGAATGGGCTAAATCACAGTACTACCACTAGAAAAAGGGGACATGGTTTCCCTTCTTCTTTTCTTCCTTCGAGAGTTCTCAACTTAATTAATTAAAAAAAAAACTTTAAAGCACCCTTCTCCAAAAACATAATTTATGAAGGAATGGATATAAAGGTATTTCAACCTTTATTCAAGATTTTTCTTTTTGTAAGGGTAGTCTTGTCATATAATCCAATTTATTGTTTCAGATTATCCTAGTTTTATTTCTTCTTTAAACCAGCAAACAGTACAACCCGTTATTCGTACTTACATGTATATTTCCCTGAGCCACTACAAGCAGATCCAAACACGTGAACAGACTTTAATCAAAGATTATTTGGAGCCTGAGATATATTTTTATAGAATGAATCCTAGCCATGATGGTTAACTCTTAGACAAGTATACTATATTCTGTTACTCTGGTTTGCCTATACTGGAGCTTAAGTGTATATTCTGGCATAACAGATAAAACAATAGAAAGTTCTATTGCATACTACCTTTCTTAATGGTGGCTCTAAGGTGATGATTGTAACGGGGAACTTTTCAGAATCTTGAGCAGGTGAGGTGGTGTTTGCAGTTGAGAAAAGCCCTCTACTTGGGTATTTTGCTCCCCTGTAAATCACTGAATTGCAACATTGTTTCTATTCAGAAAAAGTGAGTTCTGAGTTCCAGTGAGGAACTAGAATGCTAAGAGGCCATCTCCTCAAACCTTAGCCACTAAGACCATGGTGAGATGGAAGGACTCAACCCATGTTCCAGGAGCCATGACAAGTTAGGTCCCTCCTACTGTGGCAGGAGGGAGTTTCCTACTACAGTGTCCTTTCATCCTTAGATACCTACACATCAGGTAATCCTATCTTGAGACCTGTTTGTGATTACTTGGGCATATGTTTTTAAAGTAATATGAAATTCTTGAACAATGAGCAATTTAATAGCAGTTGCCAGAATAGCAAATACATAGTTTTTGTGGCTTTTGCCAGAGATTCATATGTAGGCATTTGAGAGATACCTATACAAATATTTTCAGTAACCTCCCAAGACATTCATTTATTCAAATACTGACTTCAAAGTTGAATTCCAGTATATTATAAATACTGCAATAGGCAGTATTTGGTTGTTGAGTTAATTGTATTTATCACTAGACATAAAAAAGATCCCTATGCTTCATACTTGCAGAAAAATTCCCTTATAGAAAACAATAATTAGCAAAATAGAATAATGTTTCCCTGACCTTCCAGTGAAAATGGAAAGTTGATATTTTTAATCAAAAAGACATTAAATTCCCACAAACCCTAAAGGCTTCCACTTTAAAATGTTGTTACTTTCAGTATATATGCTGTGTATATATTTATTTTCCTCTACAAATCTCTTAGGAAAGTTGGATAGGATCTTGGAGTAGTACTTGGCACAAACTTTTGGAAGGCGCACTGGCTGGCATGTGTGTCTAAGCCCTCATGAACCATACACTTTAGAATGATTTTAAATTTGGGTCTGGGGTGGGTTTCTTCTTTTTTAATTTAAGACAACATTACCAACTTAAATATGATGGCACATTTTAAAAAAAGGGGGGATGGCAGTTTCTTTTTTTCTTTTTTCAGTACTCTATTGTGCACTTAAGGATGGCAGTTTTCAAGAGAGGTTGGATATAGACACTGATGCTTTTGGTGTCATCCTATGGGATGGTAAAATTGATGTGGTTAGCTTAGGCTAACGCTTTGTGAGGGGCAGATGTATTAGCACTCTGTGCTGTGGGTTGATTCAGAGTCTTCGGAACATGGTGGGGTTAAATATGCCAACAAAGGAAGACTGGATAGACATGCCGTTATTTGTCCAATCAGCTGATAAACATTTTTATTTTTGAGCACCTGCTTCATGCCAAGCACCAAAGATGCAGAAGATACACAAGTTAGATGGGTTCGAGTCTTTCCTCAAGGACACTAGGAATTTGCAGTTTCAAGGGAGAGGACAGACAAGTAGACAGACGGTTGCAGTATATCCTGAAGTGGAACCATGCCTGACCTTGGGGAGGGAAGGATTCAGGGGAAGGCTTCCTGAAAAAGATGGTTTCAGAGCAGAATCTTAAAGGACAAATAGGAATTAGGTAAAGAAAAGGAGGGGGAGGATGTTGCACTAAGAGATAAGCATCATGTATGGAGGCCCAGTGTCAGTGATGAATAACAGCCTCAGTGGGAACTAGTTACTGAATACCTGCTATAAAGCAGGCACTATGCTGTGTCTCACCAACGTTATTTCACTTAATCCTCACAACAGTATTTTAAGCTAGGCACCCACATTTTACAGATATGAAAACTGAGTCCGAGAAGTTAATTAACTCATCCCAGACTACTCAGATAGCAAGAGATACCACAGGGATTTGAACTCAGGTCCATATGAATTTAAAAGCTGATCTCTAGCCAGGCCCAGTAGCTCACACCTGTAATCCCAGTGACTCTGGAGGCTGAGGTGGGAGGATTACATTAACCTAGGAGTTTGAGGCTGCAGTAAGCTATGATGGCACTAATGTACTTAGGCCTGGGTGACAGGGTGAGATGTTGACTTAAACAAAACGAAAAACAAAAAACTGACAGCTCCATGGGTTCCTCCCTCCTTCCGAGCCTCTCCCCTGGCTGCTGCGTGAGAGAGAGGCCAAGATGGCAGGTGAGATCGCTAAGGCTCAGGTAGCTCAGCCTGGTGACGACATAATCTTCAGAAGATCATCCACAAGGAAATCTCAGCCAAAATCATTTTTGAGGATGACCAGTGTCTTGCTTTCCATGACATTTCCCGTCAAGCACCAACACATTTTCTGGTGATACCCAAGAAACATATATTCCATATTTCTGCAGCAGAAGATGATGATGAAAATCTTCTTGGACACTTAATGATTCTTGGCAAGAAATGTGCTGCTGATCTGGGCCTGAATAAGGGTTATCGAGTGGTGGTGAATGAAGGTTCAGATGGTGAACATTCTGTCAATCACGTTCATTTCCATGTTCTTGGAGGTCAGCAGGTGCACTGGCCTCCGGGTTAAGCCTGTTTTTGGGAATAATTTTCTCTTCTGTAGACAATGATTAAGTTAGGCAAGTTCCAGTATTTTAAGCAGCACACTTATTTTTGCCTGTGTATGGAGAGATTCCAGAAATCATTTTAAAACTGCTTACATAATAAAAGACATTGTTGCCTGGTGTATGGTCAAAAAAAACTGACTTAGCCACTTTCTAGTGCTTTTGATTATATTCCATTTTCAGTAAATTTTTATGAGGAGGCACTCCTCCATAAATGGTTATTTAATAATATATAAGTTGTATACACATGTGCTAATATATTATTATGCATATATCATAAAACACACAAATATAGGAAATTTTAAAGTTAGAATAGATGATAAACATGTTTTACAAAGACTTGCTGATTACAACAGCTGTATGCTATCATTAGACAATATCTCAAAGTCTAGTATGCATTTAGAGCATTTATTGAAAAAGAAAATAGATATAAATCTACATTTAATTCGTGATATTTTGAACATTTGAGGGGACAAAGCTCTGATCTGATTAGATCATTCTTGCTTATAAGCTCATAATGTAGCCAAGGAGGAGCTGGTACTAAAAGAATTATCCTTAATCCTTCATTCTTTGCAGTAATCTTTTAGCCACTTTCCATTTGTAAAAGCAAGTTTAGTTTAAACTAGATAATATAAATTATGAATCCACTTAACTAAGCAAATGGAAACTGTCTTATATGTGGCAAAATGTACAAAACAAATGAGGCACCCCGTCAACTCCTCCCTCTGTAGAAACCTCACTCCTATCTTAGGATATCCCACATACAGACTATGACACGTGACAAGATGACATGTAATATTTGTCAGGCAAGGAGTAAAGGAGAAGCAGGTGGTAAGACTGCAGCCTTCCGACTGGGCTTTCCCTGCTTGGTGTATTTTTAGTTTCCATACTATGAGTTACAAGTATCATAACATTATTCACCCTGATGTGAAATTCATTATGTGGTTTGTTCTTGAAAAGGTTTAATGACTAAAGCAATAGAAGGACTAATGTTATCTTATGGCAATGGAATGTCACTACTTCAGGTGCAACCTCTTGGTGATCCTGAGCACATCTGGCTAGCTATATGACTAGCACATATTCTGATTAACTAAATAATAGAATAGAATAGAACATAAATAATAAAATTAATTACTCTTATGATATGGACTTCAGAGGTTGTATTAGTCTGTTCTTATGCTGCTAATAAAGACATACCCAAGACTGGGTAATTTATAAAGGAAAGAGGTTTAATGAACTCACAGTTCTACATGGCTAGGGAGGCCTCACAATCATGGCAGAAGGCAAAGGAGAAGCAAAGGCACATTTTACATGGCAGCAGGCAAGAGAGCTTGTGCAGGGGAACTCCCCTTTGTAAAACCGTCAGATCTGAGACTCATTCACTACCAGGAGGTAGAGGGAAAACTGCCCCCATGATTCAATTATCTCCACCTGGACCCGCCCTTGACACATGGGGATTATTACAATTCAAGGTGAGATTTGGGTGACACACAGTCAAACCGTATCAGAGGGCAAGTGCAAACTGCTAGGAAAGCAGAGATCTAGTCTGGTCTGGAAGGTCAGGAAAGGCCTTCCTAAAGAGAGAGATGTTTAAGTTAATGTCTGCAGAATGACAGTGATAGGGGAAGGGAGGGAAGAGCATGTTAATTAGAGGAGACAGCCTTTCAGTGTGAGATCATACTGCAAGAAGGCTAGTGTGACCCTGGACAGAGTCTAGGAGGAGAGAGGTAGAAGGGTGGTTGGATAGACAGAGCAGGGCCTGCCTGCAGCTTGTTAAGGAGCACGGGAAGCAATTGAAGAGATGTGGGAAAACTTCTGAGAAATACGACCAGATTCACAGTTTTAAAAAGACTGTTTGGGCTACAATGTGTAGATTAGAATGGAAGGGGAGAGGACAGATTAAGAGGGGAGGAGGAGATAACCTGAGGGTTGAGTTATTTTCACTGAATAGCAGAATTAAACATCAGCAATTGGTGCAGGACTGAGCTTGGTAAGAGAAAACTTTGGGCATAGAGAGAAGCCAGACTTAATACTCTTAAGAATTTTATTGTATTCATTCATTTATTTATTATTTATAAATTAATTTAGTTCACAGGAAATATGGACTTTAAATTAATCAGTTTTGAAAAGGAGTTTAATTATAGATATTCAAGTTCAGTATGACGTGTGTTTTCCTGATTCCCGGGCAATCCCTCTGAGGAGCGTTGAGTGCGGGTTTGTGCTGTTTGCTGAGACAACCAGCCCTCTTCCTTCCACAGCTGGTCAGTCCTCTTTGCATCTTCCTGCTTGTCTTCTGTCTGCTGTTGACACAGTTGGCCATCTGGGGGCTGGGCCCAAGAGGGGAAATAAGCCCAGTGAGAGGATGGCTCTTCCTCAGAGACTGGTGCTTATTTTGATTTTCCAGGTCAAACCTAAAAGTTAATGTTCAATCATTGTATAGGGTAGGGCATGGCCTTTAGGTTTCTATCAATTCTTGACTCAAACATGATTTTATTTACCATTTACAAGAAAAAAACATAATGCATTGATCACTACTAATCACTACAGGTAATGTCCATCCAAGAGGGGTGCAGTCCCAGCGAGATACCTCATTATTGAAGCACACATGCCGAGTGGATCTCTTCGACGACCCCTGCTACATTAATACGCAGGCTCTTCAAAGTACACTTGGCTCTGCTGGAAATCAAAGCCAACCACTGGGGAGCCCGTGGCACTGTGGAAGTAAGTAGCTACTTGCTGTCTGTATTCATTTCTTAGGACTGTTGTAACAAATTACCACAAACAGAAATTTATTCTTTCACAGTTCTGGAGGCCAAAACCAAAGCATCAGCAGGGTTGGTTCCTTCGGGGACCTCTGGAGAAGAATCCATTTTATGCATCTCTCCTAGCTTCTGGTGGCTGCTGGCAATTTTTTTTTTTTTTTTTTTGAAACGGAGTTCTTCCCTCTTGTTGCCCGGGTTGGAGTGCAATGGTGCAGTCCCGGCTCACCCCAACCTCCACCTCCCGGATTCAAGCGATTCTCCTGCTGCTGGCAATTCTTGATGTTCCTTGGCTTGTAGATACATCACTCTAATCTCTGCAGCTGTCTTCATATTGACTGTCCCTGCGTTTCTGTTTCTTAGATCTCCCTCTCCTTCCTCTTATAGGACAACAGTCACTGGATTTAGGATGAGATGAGGTGAATGGATGAGATGAGACTAATCTCATTTCAAGATCCTTAGTTTAATTACATCTGTAAAGATCCTTTTGCCAAATTAGGTCATGTTCACAGATGCCAGGGATTAGGACTTGAATTTATCTTCTTCTTCTTCTGGTTTTTTTTTTTTTTTTTTTTTGAGGCAGGGTCTCACTCTCTCACCTAGGCTTGATTACAGTGGCATGATCATGGCTCACTGCAACCTCTGCTTCCTGGGCTCAAGTGATCCTCTCATCTCACCCTCCTGAGTAACTGGGACTACGGGCACCATGCCCAGCTAATTTTTGTATTTTTTGTAAAGACAGGATATCGTCATGTTGCCCAGGTTGGTCTTGAACTTCTGGGCTCAAACTATCTGCCTGCTTTGGTCTCCCAAAGCATTGGGACTACAGGCACCACCATGCCCTGCTTTGAATTTATGTTTCTGAGAGCTACTACTTAAGTAATTGTACTATCTCGAATTTTAAGAAGGCTATTTTCTTGGTCTTATTTTTAGGGATTGAGTTTTCTTTCTTTGCCTCCATCCTTCACCACAGTTAATATCGGTTAGAACTTCGTGGAGTTGTTTTGGGTTTCAAGGTTTGGAAAGTATTTGAAATCCTTTCAAATACTTTAAATTTACTTCCAACTTTTGATTTCTGCTATGTACTTTTGCTGAAAGAAGGGCTGTCAAGGCCAGGAGATAATTTTGAATTTGTTCATTTGTATGAGTCACAATGGCTACTGTTTCTGTTAGGGATAGCATTAACTTTATTCATTTCAAAAGCCCTTGATAGATCATCTATAAAGCACTAAAATAAGTTGGCTCCTTTCTTCACTCATGTAATGTGGGTAAAATATAATAAGACAAACATCTTTCCTGCCAAATTACCATCGGGGTAAATGTATAAACAGGAACATGAATAAATACAACAAGCCAAAAGTCTATAATCAACTGAAAAATTTAAAAAAAAATGCTTTTCATAAAATATTGAAGCTTGTTGTGTTCAGAGATTGGCATGGTGTCAAATTTGGTTTGCTCCAATGATGGAGAACCAGTCAGTGTGAAAATCCTTTTAACAGTCCAGATTTCTCCAGAACTGCCAAAGGCAGCTTTCCAGCTAGTGTGGCTGCAATGGCAAGACAAAATTTAAAAGATTTTGTTGAGCATGGATCTCAGCAGACTGTCTTAACTCTCTAGATTAAGAACAAAGGGATTTCCTTGTTAGCCAGGTGACAAGTGGTCCATCTTTATGCTGACTTTCTTTTTTTTTTTTTTGAGATGAAATCTTCTCCTGCCTCAGCCTCTGGATTATCTGGGACTACAGGCGCACGCCACCATGCCCAGCTAATTTTTTTTGTATTTTAGTAGAGACGAGGTTTCACCATGTTGACCAGGATGGTCTCAATCTCCTGATCTCGTGATCCACCCGTCTCGGCCTCCCAAGGTGCTGGGATTACAGGTGTGAGCCACCACGCCTGGCCTATGCTGACTTTCTAAGATCACTCCTGATACCCTATTCAACAAAGCTGGATTCTCTGGAAGCAGATGCTAAGATGAAGCTTGGCAGGCAGGATCTGTAAGATGATCAATATCAGGAAGCAATGGGAAAGAAGTAGGATTGGCCGGAGCGGGAGATGGGACTACAACGCAGGCCTGACAAAGCCTCGGCCGACTCCAGAAAGCCCAGTGTGGTCTGTCAGAGTTGTCTTACATTGGGCCCAAATGAATGGGACTATACAGCCCCATTTATCTCAGTCTTGGGATTTGGGCCACACCAGGAAGGTCAAACCCTGGGCGGCTGAGGCAGAGCCAGAGGGTTGGTCAGCTGCAGGCTAACTGCTGACCAACCCTTGGGGCAATGGGGCTTCCTTGAAGGGAGATCTGGGCAGTGCATCTCTGTGGCTACCACAGAGGGCATCTTACGTGACAGGTGATGCAATAGGAAACAAATTCAGATTTTTGCCGTAAGCTTACTCAACTGTACAGTGGGAAATGTCTTGTGTGGGATAGGTAATGTTTGTTACAACTTTTTGGAAAAACCAAAACACACCTTTCTGGACCTTAGATTTTATAAGAGTGTATTCTTGATACCTTTCATTTCATGGACTTTTTAGAGCCACAACATATTATCAGAAAACTTATTTAGCCGGTGGCCCAAATTAAGAGATGTGGAATATTCTTTGATTCACAACTCCAGTTCTTTTCTCATTAAATCTTCAAAGTTAAAATTATTCATAATCCAAGCTAATGAACTTTGCCTGTTGTCACAGACAATTCAATAATATGAAATGGCAAAATTAATACAGAACAAAATTCCTATAATTTGTTGAAAATAAAGTCCTTGTCCAAAATTGTTATGTCAAAATGTATTTTCTGTAAATCTAGGCTTTTTTTTCGCCACCTTTCTCCCTTTCCCTGCTTTGGTGGCAACATATTTAATAATTTAGGCTTCTGGTACGATCTCCTGCTTTATTTCCTGTTAGGATTTAATGTACCATGTTGCTTTTGGGCTCCTTGCTGCCCCCTTGAGGTTAAATTCAACATTGCTCCCTCCAAAACAAAGCATAAATTACATTGATTTAACAACAGAATGGGAAAAAATTTTTGCAATCTACCCATCTGACAAAGGACTAATATCCAGAATCTACAAAGAGCTAAAACAGATTTACAAGAAAAAAACAAACAAACCTATCCAAAAGTGGGCAAAGTATATGAACAGACACTTTTCAAAAGAAGACATATATGAGGCCAACAAACATGAAAAAATGCTCATCACTGATTCTTAGAGAAATGCAAATCAAAACTATGTTGAGATACCTCCTCATGCTATTTAGAATGGCAACCATTAAAAAATCTGGAGACAACAGATGCTGGAGAGGATGTGGAGAAATAGGAACACTTTTACACTGTTGGTGGGAGTATAAATTAGGTCAACCATTGTGGAAGACAGTGTGGCGCTTCCTCAAGGACCTACAAGTAGAAATTCCTTTTGACCCAGCAATCCCATTACTGGGTATATACCCAAAGGATTATAAATCATTCTATTATAAAGACACATGCACTTATATGTTCATAGCAGCACTGTTTACAATAGCAAAGACCTGGAACCAACCCAAATGCCCATCGACGATTGATTGGACTGGGAAAATGTGACACATATACACCATGGAATACTATGCAGCCATAAAAAAGGATGAGTTCATGTCCTTTGTAGGGACATGGATGAACCTGGAAACCATCATTTTCAGCAAACTGACACAAGAACACAAAATCAAACACCGCATGTTCTCACTCATAGGTGGGTGATGAACAAAAAGAACACATGGACATAGGGAGGGGAGCACTACACACTGGGGTCTGTTGGGGGGGAAATAGGGGAGGGACAGTGGGAGGTGGGGAGGTGGGGAGAGATAGCATGGGAAGAAATGCCAGACATAGGTGAAGGGTAGGAAAGCAGCAAATCACACTGCCACTTGTGTACCTATGCAACAATCTTGCATGTTCTTCACATGTACCCCAAAACCTAAAATACAATAAGAATTAAAAAAAAAAAAGTAAGTCATTAGGGCAAGCTCTCATGCATGAGATTAATGCCTTATAAAGGGCTTGAGATGGTGGTAAATCTGTTCCTTCTGCCTCATCAGAACATAGCATTTGTCTGCTCCAGAGGAACCAGCATTCAAGGTACCATCATGGAAGCAGAGACCAGGCCCTCACTAGACACTGTACCTGCTGGAGCCTTGATCTTCTTCCCAACCTCCAGAACTGAGAGAATGAACTTCTGCTGTGTGT
>CAUYLG010066944.1:0-47340 GCA_963573385.1 Cacajao melanocephalus
CCTTACGCCGACCCATTGTGTGACAAGTGCGAAAGGACAGAAATTCTGCCACTGACAGAGAAGGGCTGGGCTCCCAGCTCAACCCCACCCTTAAGCCTGGAACTGCTGGCCTAAATGGATATAGCTGACCTCATTTTTCCAAGCAAATGTTGCCTTTTTGGCCTGCTCCACCCCTATCCTGTGCCCATAAAAGACTTTAGCTGGCGAGCAACACAAGCAGCTGAGCAGCAAGCAGAGAAGCAACCGAGCGTCAGAGACTACGGATAGACTAGACGCGGCTAACTTCTGAGGTTTGGGTGATCCGATTCCCTGATTCTTCCTGGAAGCTGGACAGATCAGGGGCTGCCACTTTGACCCTCCACTGAGCTGGCTGATGCTTGGCTGTCCCCGGACAGCAGAGCTGAAAAAGCATTGGTTGTAATGTGCTTGGACGCTGCTGCGGGGCCCGCACAGAGCCTGCTCCCACCTGAGAGGAATGACTGGTCAGTTCTAGCATTTGTTTGCTCCAGTTATTGCACTCACTCACTCGTGCGCCCCTCCCTCGAGGAGTGGCCAGTGCTGGGCTGAGTTAGAGGAGCCACTCCAGTTCCCTCTGGTGAAGGGGATGAAGGGAACTATCCTGTTGCATCAGGACCAGCTGAGTTGGCTCCTTGATAAAAGTCACAATCCAGGTGGCTTCCATTGATCTGCCCACATGCAAATGTCTGAAAAATATCTTAAAGACCAATCTTAAATTTTGATAATAGTGATGTTATCTATAGGAGCAATTGGGGAAGGTACAAATTTTGTGACCTCTGGCTGCATGACTCCTGAGCATCAAGGAATTATAGAAGAACGGCTGGTTATCATTTAATTATGCCTACATTTTAGCAGAATTCATGCTGCTCCCATAATCCTATTATTGTGGCCTTTCATTACGCTTACAAAAGTGGTTTTACTTCCCAGAGTTCTGGGAAGGGACTGCTATCATCCTTGTTCAACTTAAACTATAAACTAAGGTCCTCCCGTAGTTAGCTTGGCCTAGGCCCAGGAATGAGCAAGGGCAGTTAGCTTGTGAGTTTAGAAGCAAGATGGAGTCAGGCTGGGCGCAGTGGCTCACGCCTGTAATCCCAGCACTTTGGGAGGCCGAGGTGGGTGGATCACAAGGTCAGGAGATCAAGACCATCCTGGCCAACATGGTGAAACCCCATCTCTCTCTTTTTTTTAATTTTAATAAAAGAAAAATATATATAACAAAAAAAAGAAGCAAGATGGAGTCAATGTATGTTGGACTTCTCTCATGGCTACAGTTTTTGTTTTTTTTTTTTTGTGATGGAGTCTCACTCTGTCACCAGGCCGGAGTGCAGTGGTGTAACCTCCACCTCCTGGGTTCAAGTGATTCTCCTGCCCCAGCCTCCCAACTAGCTGGAACCACAGGCATGTACTGCCACACCCAGCTAATTTTTATATTTTTAGTAGAGATGGGGTTTCACCATGTTGGCCAAGATGGCCTCAATCTCTCGACCTCATGATCTGCCCAACTCGGCCTCCCAAAGTGCTGGGATTACAGGCATGAGCCACACCACCTGGCCAGAACTCTGTGTTTTAACAAACTCTCCAGGTGAACCTGAGTGTGGTGGTTCATACCTGCAGTCCTAGCTCCTCAGCAGGCTGAGGTGGGAAGATTGCTTGAGCCCAGGAGTTCAAGGTTACAGTGAGATATGCACAAACCACTGTACCCCAGCCTACGTGACAGACCAGCAAGACCCTGTCTTTTAAAAAAGTGTGTGTGGTTGGTGGGGGAGGTGGACCCAGTGGCTCCGGCCTGTAATCCTAGCACTTTGGGAGGCCGAGGCCGGCAGATCACTTGAGGTCAGGAGTTTGAGACCAGCCTGGCCAACATGGTGAAACCCTGTCTCTACTAAAAATACAAAAATTAGGCCGGGCAAGGTGGCTCACGCCTGTGATCCTAGTACTTTGGGAGGCCGAGGTGGGTGGATCACCTGAGGTCAGGAGTTCAAGACCATCCTGGCCATCATGGTGAAACCCCATCTTTAAAAAAAAAAAAATACAAAAATCAGCCAGAAATCGCCTGAAGCCAGGAGGCAGAGGTTGCAGTGAGCCGAGATCGTGCCACCATACTCCAGCCTGGGCAACAGAGCGAGACTCCATCTCAAAAAAAAAAAAAAAAAATCTCTTCTGAATCTTCTTGTGAAAAAGAAGAAAAAGACTGGGCGTGGTGGCTCACGCCTATAATCCTAGCACTTTGGGAGGCCGAAGTGGGCGGATCACCTGAGGTCAGGAGTTCAAGACCAGCCTGGCTATCATGCTGAAACCCCATCTTTAAAAAAAAAAAAGAAAGAAAAAACAAATATAAAAAAATTAAAAGGGCTGGGCTCGGTAGCTCATGCCTGTAATCCTAGCACTTTGGGAGGCTGAGGCGGGTGGATCACTTGAGATCAGGAGTTTGAGACCAGCCTGACCAACATGGTGAAAGCCCTTCTCTACTAAAAATATAAAAATTAGCTGGGAATAGTGGCAGGTGCCTGTAGTCCCAGCTACTCGTGAGGCTGAGGCAGGAGAATCGCTTCAACCTGGGAGGCAGAGGTTGCAGTGAGCTAAGATCACGTCATGGCACTCCAGCTTGGGTAACAAGAGCAAGACTTTGTCTCAAAAACAAAAAAAGCCAAAAAAAAAAAAAAAAAAAAAACCTCCAGGTTGTTTGCACCTGATTTGGCTGCACCCTAAAGTTTTCCCTAGAGCTTCAAAGATGATCCATTTGTAGCAGAAAAAGCAACAGACAGAAATCAGAGATCCACGTTCTAGCCCTTTGACTAATTGGCTTGATTTGTCGTTGTTGGTGTTGTTGTGGAGATAGAGTCTTGCTCTATTGCTAGGCTGGAGTACAGGGGCACGATCTTGGCTCACTACAGCCTCAAACTTCTGGGCTCAAGCAATCCTCCCATCTCAGCCTTCTGAGTAGTTGGGACCACAGGTGCCCACAGCACACCTGGCTAAATTTTGTTCTTTTTGTAGAGATGGGGTTTTGCTATGTTGCCCAGGCTGGTCTCAAACTCCTGATCTCAAGAGATCCGCCTGCCTCTGCCCCCTAAAGTGCTGGGATTACAGGTGTGAGCCACTGTGTCTGGCCGACAACTTGGCTTTGTACATACTTGCTTTACCTCTCTGAATCTATATGTGTGTTTCTCTAATAAAGTGGGAATCGTAATATCACCACAGAGATAGTGGTGAGGACTGAACTAAATACTATTGAATATTGAATACGTCCAGAGCCCAGCATGGTACCTGGGACAGAGGAGAGCCCAGTGAATGGCAGCTGTCACAACTCTGACTGGCAGTTATTATAGTCTTTCAGTAAATGGCTGTGCAAATATGCACAAGCTCCTAGTTTCTCTGACTCATTTCTTTTCTCTGCAACATGCAGATAAAATCATCACCTCCCAGGCTGGTTTGGCAAATCAAGGAGGATAAAACATGAAAGGAATGTTTTATCTAAACAAAAACATGGGCTGGGCATGGTGGCTTACGCCTGTAATCCTAGCATTTTGGGAGGCCGAGGTGGGTGGATCACCTGAGGTCAGGAGTTCAAGACCAGCCTGGCCATCATGGTGAAACCCCATCTTTAAATAAATAAATAAATAAATAAATAAACAAAAACATGAAACTATGAAAACATGAACTAAAACACAAAAGATCAGAAATAGTCTACCTAGGCCACGCAAGGTGGCTCATGCCTGTAATCACAGCACTTTGGGAGGCTGAGGCAGGTGGATCATCTGAGGTCAGGAGTTCAAGACCAGCCTGGCCAACATGGTGAAACCCCATCTCTACTAAAAATACAAAAATTATCCGGGCCTGGTAGCACATGCCTGTAATCCCAGTTACTCAGGAGGCTCAGGTAGAAGAATTGCTTGAGCTTGGGAGGCGGAGGTTGCAGTGAGCTGAGATTGCGCCATTGCACTCCAGCCTGGGCAACAGAGTGAGATTCTGTCTCAAAAAAAAAAAAAAAGTTTATTTCTGGAATTTTCCATCGAATATATTTGAATTGTGGTTGAACACTGGTAACTGAACTCTGAGAAAGTGACATTACAGAAAGATAAACTGTGGATAAGAGGGATCTACTGTTTACTGCTCATATTTCCATAATGAAGCATTTATATAGAGTTGTTTATTATTTTATGTTTTAAGTTTTTAATTTTTAATTTTATTTTTTTAAGAGACGAGGTTTCGCCGGGCACTGAGGTTATGCCTGTAATCCCAGCACTTTGGGAGGCCAAGGCGGGCAATATAAAAAAATTCTATGTAAAAATTTAAAAAAAAAAAAAAAAAAAAAGAGAGAGACAAGGTTTCACCATGTTAGCCAGGATGGTTTCGATCTCCTGACCTCGTGATCCACCCACCTCAGCCTCCCAAAGTGCTGGGATTACAGGCATGAGCCACTACGCCTGGCCCTATTTATTTTTTATTTTATCCCATCCCCCTATTTTTTATTTCTTTATTTTTTTTGAGATGGAGTCTCGCTCTGTCACCCAGGCTGGAGTGCAGTGGTGCAATTTTGGCTCACTGCAACCTCTGCCTCTCGGGTTCAAGTGATTATCTTGCCTCAGCCTCCCGAGTAGCTGGGACTGCAGGAACACACCACTGCGCCTGGCTAATTTTTTATATTTTTTAGTAGAGATGGGGTTTCACTGTATTGCCCAGGCTGGTCGTGAACTCCTGAGCTCAGACAATCTAACTGCCTCAGCTTCCAAAAGTGCTGGGATTACAGGCATAAGCCACCACGCCTGGCCTATTTTATTTTTTTTAGATGGAGTCTTGCTCTTGTTGCCCAGGCTGGAGGGCAATGGCATGATCTTGGCTCACTGCAATCTCTGCCAATCTATTCTCCTGACTCAGCCTCCCCAGTAGCTGGGATCACAGACACGTGCCACCACGCCTGGCTAATTTTTGTATTTTTTTTTTTTTAGCCATGTTGGTTATGCTGGTCTCGAACTCCTGACCTCATGTGTTCCACTCACCTTGGCCTCCCAAAGTGATCTGCTGGGGTTACAGGCATGAGCCACTGCACCCAGCCTTTATTTTTTAATTTTTTTAGGCAAGGTCTTGCTCCAACACCCAGGCTGGACTGCAGTGGCGCAAATAGCTCACTGCATCCTCGACCTCCTGGGCTCAAGCAATTCTCCCACCTCAGTCTCCTGAGTAGCTGGTACCACAGGTGTGAGCCACCATGCCAGGGTCATTTTTGTATTTTTTGTAGAGATGGGGTTTCACCATGTTTGCCAGACTGGTCTTCAGCTCCTGAGCTCCAGTGATCACCGGCCTCAACCTTCCAAAATTCGGGGACTATAGGCATGAGCCACCATGCCAGGCTTATAAATAGAGTTTTGTATAAATGTATACATACACACAGATATATAGCTACAAAACTCTCTCTTTCTTTAAACCTGTGTGTGTGTAGTTATATAGATTTCCTTTTTTTGAGACAGAGTCTCACTTTGTCACCCAGGCTGGACTGCAGTGGTGTAATCTCAGCTCCTTGCAACCTCTGTCTCCTGGGCTCAAGCGATTCTCGTGCCTCAACCTCCTGAGTAGCTGGGATTACAGGCACATGCCACCCTGCCCGGCTAAATTTTTTTGTATTTTTAGTAGAGATGGGGTTTCATCACATTGGTCAGGCTGGTTTCACCATGTTGGCCAGTCTGGTCTTGAACGCCTGACCTCAGTGATTGACCTGCCTTGACCCAGGATTATAGGCATGAGCTACTGCGCTTGATCAGATTTTTTTTTTTTTTTTTTTTTGAGACGGAGTCAAACTCCGTTGCCCAGGCAGAAGAGCAGTGGCGTGATCTTGGCTCACTGCAACCTCTGCCCACCAGGTTCCAAAAATTATTTTTGTGGAGAATGAGATCTCACTGTGTTGTCCAGGCTGGTTTTGAACTTCTGGGCTCAAATGATCCTTCCACCTCTGCCTCCTAAAGTGCTGGGACTATAGGTATTAGCCACCATGCCCAGGCTAGGTTTCAATTAGACTTAGATTGAAGTTTGTTTTTTTTTTCTTTTTGAGACGGAGTTTTGCTCTTGTTTTCCAGGCTGGAGTTCAATGGCACGATCTTAGCTCACTGCAAGCTTTGCCTCCAGAGTTCAAGCGATTCTCCTGCCTCAGCCTCCTGAGTAGCTAGGATTACAGGATTACATGGGCCACCACATCCGGCTAATTTTAATTTTTTAATAGAGATGGGGTTTCTCCATGTTGGTCAGGCTGGTCTTGAACTCCCCACCTCAAGTGGTCCGCCTACCTCAGCTTCCCAAAGTGCTGGGATTACAGTCATGAGCCATTGCTCCTGGCCAAAGTTAGTTTTGAAAACACACATTTTGAAAATTGTTGATAATTCCCTTCATTGCAAAACATTTAATTATTTGTTTATTTACAATGGATGAGACATACATATGGGAATAGGAGTGTATGGTAAAAATTATCTCTTACCAGACCCCACATACCCAATTTCCCTTCCACAGTGGAAGCCACTGGTACCAGTTTCTATGTCACCTTCCAGAAACATAGGCTGTGCGATCTATGAGTGTGTGTTTACATGTGTGTTTGTATTTTTGCTTTATTCACTTTATTCACTTAACTCAGAGCTTGCTTCATTAATGGCTGTATGTATGCATTTGGTTTTGTCCAGAATATATATATATGAATACAGAATCTCGCTCTGTTGCCCAGGCTGGAGTGCAATGGTGCGATATCGGCTCACTGCAACCTCTGCCTCCCGGGTACAAGAGATTCTCCTGCCTCAGCCTCCCAAGTAGCTGGAACTACAGGTGCCTGCCACCATGCCCAGGTAATTTTTTAAATTTTTAGTAGAGATGGGGTTTCACTGTGTTAGCCAGGATGGTCTTGATCTCCTGACCTCATTATCCTCCCGCCTCGGCCTCCCAAAGTGCTGGGATTACAGGCACACATCACCACATCCAGCTAATTTTGTATTTTTAGAAGAGACAGGGTTTCACCATGTTGGTCAAGCTGGTCTCAAACTCCTGACCTCAGGTGATCCAACCACCTTGGCCTCCAGAAGTGCTGGGATTATAGGCATGAGCCACCACACCCAGCCACCACAAACAATTAAATGACAAAAAAAAAAAACCAAAAAACAAAAAACCCTGGTTTTAAAGTGTTTGGTGATATGACCCCAACACTCCAGTAGAATCCCCCACCCAGATCTGTTTTCTTTTCTTTTCTTCCCTTCTCTTCTCTCCTTCCTTCCCTTCCTTCCTTCCTTCTTCCCTCCATCCTTCCCTCCCTCCTTCTTTCCTTCTTTTCTTTTTTTTTCTTTCTTTCCTTTTCTTTTTTCTTTTCTTTTCCTTTTTTTTTAGAGACAGGGTCTTGCTCTGTTGCCCGGGCTATAGTGCAGTCATGAGATCACAGCTCACTGCAACCTAGAACTCCTGGGTTCAAGCAATCCTCCCACCTCAGCCTCCCAAGTAGCTGGGACTACAGGCACAGGCCACTGTGTCTAGCTAATTTTTAATTTTTTTGTAGAGACATGATCTGGCTATGTTGTGCAGGCTGCTCTCGAATTCCTGGGCTTTAAGCAATCCTCCTGCCTCGGCCTCCCAACATGTGTGATTACAGCCACGGGCCACCATACCCGGCCTCTGATTTCTTTTTAGCCTGTTTTCCATGTGAGACCCAGAGAGCTGGGGGGCCCACTCGAGGCCTTGCCAAAGGCCAGAAGGCAGTACAGCCCAGAACCCAGATTTCCCATTTCCCACCCACCACTGGCCAAAAGGTTAATGGCTGTTGGCAGACACAGTGTTTTCGTTTTTTATTGATTTCTGTGTTTACATACGACTTCCCAAAAAGATCTGAGGTAACTGCCATTGAGGTACCAGGGCTGGTGTTTGCTTTTACCACACTCCCTCCTGCTCAGAGGGAGGCCAGACAGTCTGAGCCATCACAGCCAAGCTAGAATGTAGTCAAGCTGCAGCCCAGGGCCAAGGCCAAGGGAGGCGCCAAGAGCCAGGGGCCAAACCAGATCAATCACATTTGCATCAGGCCAAGCAGCCAGGTGTGAACTACAGGCCCAAGAGCCAGGCCAAGCAGAGAATGTCCAGGGCACATGCCACTCCCGTCCCCAGCCCCCAGAGTCCTGCCCCTTCTGACACTCAGCCCCTGCTCTGGGCTGAGTCTTACCTGGAGGCAGACATGAAATGGATGGAGAGCTGGGGACAAAAGTAGGAAACTTGTGACCCAGGAAACTGGAATAGTCTGAGAAGGTACAAAGGCGAAGGAGCTGATAAACGTCAAGCTCAGGCTGGGTGCGGCAGCTCACACCTATAAGCCCAGCACTTTGGGAGGCCAAGACGGGCATATCACTTGAGGTCAGGAATTCCACACCAGCCT
The DNA here is from genome assembly GCA_963573385.1 of Cacajao melanocephalus. Taxonomy (NCBI): domain Eukaryota; kingdom Metazoa; phylum Chordata; class Mammalia; order Primates; family Pitheciidae; genus Cacajao; species Cacajao melanocephalus. Next base: position 8,405 of record CAUYLG010066944.1, read on the forward strand.
GACCAACATGGTGAAACCCTGTCTCCACTAAAAACACAAAATTAGCTGGGCGTGTTGGACCAGAATTAGAGTGGCCTTGTGAACTTATGCAATACTTATTTATCCTATGTTTGCTAAAAGGCCTCACTTCCAGGAATGCTGAGCTTACCCAGTGCCTATAATCCCAGCTACTTGGGAGGCTGAGGCAGGAGAATCACTTAAACCTGGGAGGCGGAGTTGTAGTGAGCCTAGATCACACCATTGCATTCCAGCCTGGGTAACAAGAGCGAAACTCCGTCTCGAAAAAAAAAAAAAAAAAGAAAGTCAGAGCCAGGCGCGGTGGCTCCCGCCTATAATCCTAGCACTTTGGGAGGCTGAGGTGGATGGATCACCTGAGGTCAGGAGTTCAAGACCAGCCTGGCCATCATGGTGAAACCCCATCTTTAAAGAAAAAAGAAAAAAGAAAGTCAGGCTTAGGATTGCCCTCCCAGCCTTGCAACCCCGACCCTCCTCTGCTCACCAAGTCCTGCCCCATCATCAGGCTGTGTCCTCTCTTCCCTCATCCAGAGGGGAATGGAACATGTCAGGAAGCAGGAGGTCATTTGGAAACCAGGTTTGAATTCTGGTGCCTACACATCTTGGCCATGGCATTTGAGCAAAATCATTCACCCTTCCATGCAACAAATATTTATTGAGCAACTACTATGGTAAGGCATTAGCCAGGTTCTGGGGAACAAAGATGAGTAAACCACAGTCCCTGCCTCCATGACATGACAGTACGAGGGTCAAATAAGCACAGATGGTAACATCATGAGATAGTGGGGTGGTTGGGGTGAGAACAGGCATCTGTATAACTCAGAGGGAGCCTCTAACCAGGGAGAGAAGGTCCAGGTAAAGTCTCCTGGGGAATTCCCTGGGACCACCCATTTATTTGACAAATACATAAAGTGCCTGGTGTGTGTCAGGCACTAAGCAGGCACCAGAGACACAACGGTCCACAAGACAGACTTGGGCCCTGCACCAGTGGAACTTCACGGTTGAGTGAGGGAGGCAGATCAGAAGTGTGACTTTTAATCAGCAATGATGGAAATACACACAGCGCTGTGATCAAGTCTAACATAGGGGATACATAGAACGGGGGCTGGTGAGGCAGAATTTTGTGATGTTGGACCAGAATTAGAGTGGCTTTGTGAACTTATGCAATACTTATTTATCCTATGTTTGCTAAAAGGCCTCACTTCCAGGAATGCTGAGTTTACCCAGTGCCCAGATCTTAGTTACTAAATACCCTTCTCCATGAAAGGGCACCGTTCCTTGAAGAAATGGCTTCTGATCTCAGGGCTGGTGCTGAGGAAGTACAAGGTGCAGCTGGAATATCTTATTACGAAAGAAAGGAACGGAAGGATGGAAGGAAAAGAGGGAGGCAGGGAGGGAGGGGAAGGAAGGATTATACAATTTCTATATGAAGTCTATTTGTGATACCAAGCTTGGTAATATAATGAATGAACCACCTTAAATATAGCACATGTATGTTCTTAAAATAACCAGTGAAGGAAACTAGAAGCCAGAACGGTTAAGAGGCCAAGGAAGGAGGGTTTCAGAATGAGAGTGGAAAACAATCGGAGGCTGCTGGATTTAGTACAAGAGAGACCTTTGGTGATGACCAACAATGTGGTGAAGTAGAGGGAAGGGGACAGGAGGGTCATCAGTGGAGAGATGGTAGGTAAAGTCTGGGGAAGAGCCCAGCATGGTGGCACATACCTGTAATCCTGACTACTTGGGAGGCTGAGGCAGGAGGACTCCTTGAGCTCTGGAATTCGAGACCAGCCTAGGCAATATAACAAGACCCTGTCTCAAATAAATAAATAAATAAATAAATAATACAGACAGACAGACATCTGGCCTGGTGCAGTGGCTCACGCCTGTAATCCCAGCATTTTGGGAGGTTGAGGTGGCAGATCACGAGGTCAAGAGATCAAGACCATCCAGGCTCACACAGTGAAACCCCGTCTCTACTAAAAATACAAAAATTAGCTGGGCGAGGTGGCATGTGCCTGTAGTCCCAGCTACTTGGGAAGCTGAGGCAAGAGAATCACTTGAACCTGGGAGGCAAAGGTTGCGGTGAGTGGAGATCACAACACTGCATTCCAGCCTGGGGACAGAGTGAGACTCTGTCTCAAAAGAAAAAAAAATAAATAATGACATCTAGGGAAGGCAGAGGTAGCAGGTTGGAGTGGAAAGAAAAAGGAGCCCAGGACAGGGCTTCGAGTTATTTGATTGATTGATTAAAGCTTAAATAAAGCTTACGAATTTTGACCAAAAGTGAGTGTGGTGGTGGCTTTGGGTGGCATTCAGTACTCTCTTGGGTCTGGTAGCAACTCATCGAGGTTTTTCCAGAACTGTGCTGGTTTTGGCATTGAAAGTTCATCCTGGGAACCTCCTCAGCCCTTGTCAAACTGGGATGGTCAGCGTCCACTCCCAGGCTACTACTATAATTTAATATTCAGTAGTCACTGCCAGACCGGGGAGGCTAGTCCATATTTATTCATTCAGCAAAGTTTTGCTGGCCCTGCAAATACAATGCCTGCAAAGCATACAAAGTTGCTACCCTTACAGACTACATTAAATTCCTTATTTGCATTTAATATATATATCTATATATTTTTTGAGACAGAGTTTTGCTCTTGTTGCCCAGGCTAGAGTGCAATTGCACCACCTCAGATCACTGCAAACTTTGCCCCCTGGGTTCAAGCGATTCTCCCCCCTCAGCCTCCTGAGTAGCTGCGATTACGGGCATGTGCCATCATGCCCGGCTAATTTTTGTATTTTTAGTAGAGATGAGATTTCACCATGTTGGCCAGGCTGGTCTCAAACTCCTGACCTCAGGTGATCTGCCCGCCTTGGCCTCTCAAAGTGCTAGGATTACAGGCGTGAGCTACCACACCTTGCATTATGTGATATTAATCAAGCTGGATCTCCAAAAAGAAAAACAAAAAACAAAACAACAAACATATTTTCCCCTTAGTATCATGGTTGAAAATGTGAAAAGCTTCATATCCGAGTCATGGCACCAAAAAAAAAAAATTAATTATTAAAAAAAAAAAAAGAAAATGTGAAAAGTAAGAAAAGTATAAAAAGGCAGAAAAAAATATTGGCAAGTTTCCTTTCAGTATTTTTCCTACATGTTTCCCAAGTTACTTACTATCACTGTCCTAAAAAATGCAAGTTAATTTTAACTTTGGCTGCAAACCAAGAACAAAAAGGTTAAGTGTATTGAATTAAATTTTCAAGCCAAAGTAAAAGGATCTAGGATGATCTGCTGCCTCCAAAGGTTCAATCTCTGTTTTTTTCCACTAGCAGGTATGATCACAGGCTGGCCAAGGTAGGTAATGAGTTTCCCTCTCCTCAGCAGGCTTCCTACTGTACAATTTTTTTCTTTTTACAAATTAAAATGCTGCATTCACCTGATAATAAAAATCAAGTAGAGGCCAGGCACAGTAGCTCACGCCTGTAATCCCAGCACTTTGGCAGGCTGAGGCAGGCAGATCACCTGAGGTCAGGAGTTCGAGACCAGCCTGACCAACATGGTGAAACCCTGTTTCTTCTAAAAACACAAACATTAGCCTGGCATGGTAGCAAGTGCTGTAATCCCAGCTACTTGGGAGGCTGAGACAGGAGAATTACTTGAACCTGGGCAGCGGAGATTGCAGTGAGCTGAGATTGAACCATTACACTCCAGCCTGGGCAACAAGAGTGAAATTCATCTAAAAAAAAAAAAAGAACAGAGAAGATCACAATGAAAAACAATAGGGCTTCACCCCTTGCCCTCCTATTCCACCCCACCCCACTCCACTCTCACAACCTAGAGGCAACCCCTTTAATGGTTTCTGTTTTCAATTCTGGAAGTTATTTCCAAAATCCTAGCTAAAATGCTCATATTTCTTTTTCTTTTTTTTCTGAGACGAAGTCCTCTGTTGCCCAGGCTGGAGTGCAGTGGTGCGATCTCGGCTCACTGCAACCTCAGCCTCCTGGGTTCAAGCGATTCTCCTGCCTCAGCCTTTGGAGTAGCTGGGACTACAGGTGTGCACCAGCACACCCAGCTAATGTTTTGTATTTTTAGTACAAGACCGGGTTTTACCGTGTTAGCCAGGATGGTCTCGATCTCCCGACCTCGAGATCCACCCACCTCGGCCTCCCAAAGTACTGGGATTACAGGTGTGAGCCACCAAACCTGGCCTGAAAATGCTCATATTTCTATTTCTTTTCTTTTCTTTTTTGAGACGAGGTCTCACTGTGTCACTTGGGCTGGAGTGCAGTGACCTGATCTTGGCTCACTGCAATCTCTGCTTCCCAAGCTTAAGCAATCCTCCTACCTCAACCTCCTGAGTAGCTGGGACTCTAGGTGCACACCACCACATCCAGCTAATTTTTTCCCCATATTTTTGGTAGAGACGGCGTTTTGCCACGATGCTAATCTCTAACTCCTGAGCTCAAGCCATTTGCCTGCCTCGGCTTCCAAAAGTGCTGGGATCTGAGCTACTGCACCTGGCTTCTATTTCTTTATATATGAAATTTAGTTGATATTGACTTTCTAATATAAAACATGAACTATTACATAAGCAGAATATGTATAAAAAACATGAATTTTTTTTGGGACAATGTCTCACTCTTATACCTCAAGCTGGAGTGCAGTGGCATGATCTTGGCTCACTGCAACCTCCACCTCCCAGGTTCAATTGATTCTCCTGCCTCAGCCTCCCGAGTAGCTGGGATTAAAGGCATCCACCACCATGCCCTGCTGATTTTTTGTATCTTTAGTAGAGATGGCATTTCATCATGTTAGCCAGGCTGGTCTCACACTCCTGACCTCATGATCTGCCTGCCTTGGCTTCCCAAAGTGCTGGGATTACAGGCGTGAGCCACCACACCTGGCTCTATTTTTTCTTTTCTTTTTTCTTTTTTTAAGATAGGGTTTCACCATGTTGGTCAGGCTGGTCTTGAACTCTCGACTTCAGGTGATCTGTCCGCCTTGGCCTCCAAAGTGCTTGGATTACAGGCGTGAGCCACCATGCCCGGCCTGGCTCTATTTTTTCTGGGTTTTTTTGTTTTTTTTTGTTTTTTTTTGAGATGGAGTTTCACTCTTGTTACCCAGGCTGGAGTGCAATGGCACAATCTCGGCTCACCGCAACCTCCGCCTCCTGGGTTCAAGCAATTCTCCTGCCTCAGCCTCCTGAGTAGCTGGGACTACAGGCATGTGCTACCATGCCCAGCTAATTTTTGTATTTTTAGTAGAGACGGGGTTTCACCATGTTGACTAGGATGGTCTCAATCTCTTGACCTCGTGATCCACCCACCTTGGCCTCCCAAAGTGTTGGGATTATAGGCGTGAGCCACCGCGCCCGGCCTGTTTTTTGTTTTTTGAGACAGAGTCTCGCTCTGTCACCCAGGCTGGAGTGCAATGGCGTAATCTCTGCTCACTGCAACCTCCGCCTCCCAAATTCAAGTGATTCTCATGCCTCAGCCTCCAGAGTAGCTGGGATTACAGGTGCATGCCATCACACCTGGCTAATTTTTGTATTTTTAGTTGAGACAGGGTTTCACCATGTTGGCCAGGCTGGTCTTCAGCTACTGACCTCATGATCCGCTAACCTCAGCCTCCAAAAGTGCTGGGATTACAGGCGTGAGCCATCGCACCCGGCCTATTCCATCTATTTTTGTCAGTGTTTCTGGTGAGAGAAGCAGCTTGTAATTCCTCTTTCTCTCCTCACTTCTACATGTGACCTTTTCTCAGCTTCACATTAACAAAAGGCAAAATTGTGGGCATCTGCAGTCTTTGCTGCCATTAAGTCTTCTGGATTTTTCTACAGGTTGACTCTAACAGTTAAAATCTAGTCAAGGATATTTACATTATTATGGCCACATAAACATTGGTTAAGCTCAGGCCAAACAATGGGCTGGAATTACACTTGCTTCTCCATGTAGTCAATCACACAATCCATGTGTCACTCAGAGAACAATGTGGCAAGCAAGCACTAAGCTTCTAAATTGATACTGTATCAATTGAATACAATTATGTCATGTTATAGCCTGTTTTTCATTTATATTATTTTTTATTTTTATTTTTTTGAGAGATGAAGTCTTACTCTGTTGCCCAGGCTGGAATGCAATGGCACAATCTCTCCTCACTGCAATCTCTGCTTCCCAGGTTCTCCTGCCTCAGCTTCCCAAGTAGCTGGGACTACAGGCATGCACCACCACGCCCAGCTAATTTTTTTTTTTTTTTTAATTTAAGACGGGGTTTCACCATGTAGGTTAGGCTGGTCTTGAACTCCCGACCTCAGGTGATCCGCCTGCCTTGGCCTCCAAAGTGCTTGGATTATAGGCGTGAGCCACCACGCCCGGCCAATTTTTGTGGTTTTTTTTTTTTGTTTTTTTTGTTTTTTCTTTAGACAGAGTTTTGCTCTTGTTGCCCAGGCTAGAGTGCAGTGTCTCAATTTCAGCTCACTGGCACCTCCACCTCCTGGGTTCAAGCGATTCTCCTGCCTCAGCCTTCTGAGTAGCTGGGATTACAGATGTGCACCACCATGTCTGGCTAATTTTTATATTTTTATTAGAGACGAAGTTTCTCCATATTGGTAAGGCTGGTCTCGAACTCCTGACCTCAGGTGATCTGCCCACCTTGGTGTCCCAAAGTGCTGGGATTACAGGTATGAGCCACAGCGCCCAGCCCTAATTTTTGTATTTTTTAGTAGAGATGGGGTTTCACTACATGTTGGCCAGGCTGGTCTCGAACTCCTGAACTCAGGAGATCCACCTGCCTCAGCATCCCAAAGTGCTGGGATTGCAGGCGTAAGCCTCAGTGCCCAGCATATTTATTTATTCATTTTATTTATTTATTTTTTATTTAAACTCCCCCACTCACCTACTTATTTTATTTTTTATAGAGACAGGGTCTTGCTCTGTTGCCCAGGCTTCGGTGCAATGGGGTGATTGTAACTCACTGCAATCTCGAACTCCTGGGCTCAAGTGATCCTCCTGAATTAGCCTCCAGAGAAGCTGGGACTACAGGGGCAGACCATCATGCCTGGATAATTTTTCTTTTATTTTGTGTAGAGATGGGGAAGTGTCTCATCATGTTGCCCTGGCTGGTCTTGAACTCCTGGCCTCAAGAGATCTTCTTGTCTCAGCCTCTCAAAGCTCTAGAATAACAGGTGTGAGCCATGATGCCCAGCCAGTATTTATTTATTTTTATTATTTATTTATTACTATTATTTTTGAGACACGATCTTGCTGTGCAGTCCATGCTTGAGTCCAGTGCCCAGGTCATAGCTCACGGAAACCTGGAATTCCTGGGCTCCAGTGATTCTCCTGCCTCAGTTTCCCAAGTGGCTGGGATTACAGGTGCACACCACAATGCACAGCTGTTTTTTATTAACCTCATGATTTCAGTTTTGAATATTTTCTGAATATTCTGTTTTTCTTTCTTTGTATACTTTTTTTTTTTTTTTTTTTGGAGACAGGGTCTTACTCTGTTGCTCAGGCTGTTATGCAGTGGTGTGATCACGGCTCCTTGCAGCCTTGACCTCCCAGGCTCAGGTGATCCTCTCATCTCAACCTCCTGAGTAGCTGGGACTACAGGCATGCATCATTACGCCAGCTCTATGGATTTTTTTCTGGACTCTCTAAGTATATTAGGTAGTACTCTTTGCATCTTGAATTATCTCTATTTCCTCCGGTGTCAAATTTTGTTTGTTAATTTTGGACTTTCTTTTCTTTTTTGAGACAAGGTCTCACTCTGTTACCCAGGCTAGAGTGTAGCGGTGCAATCACGACTGACTGCAGCCTCAAACTCCTGGGCTCAAACAGTCCTGCTACCTCGGCCTCCTGAGTAGCTGAGACTACAGGGGTGGGCTAATTTTTTAAAAACTTCTGGAGAGATGGGGTCTTGCTATACTGCCCAGGCCCATTTTGAACTCCTAGCCCTCAGCCTTGGCCTCCTGAGATTGCAGGTGTGAGCCACCGTGCAGGGCCAATTTTGGTCTTTTGCACGCCGCTGGTCCTCCTCAGATGCATGGCAATCATCGGCAATGACGGGCTTCAGATCACGCTACCCCAGAGAAGGCACCTCCGCACGGTGTTTTAAGCTGAAGGAATTTAAGAAAACCGCAGAAGCTGAAGGGTCTTTCTTACCTTCTCCTGCCCTTTTCCCTAAACCATGTCACACAACCTGGAACTCTCTGCCCTTTTCCTGAAGAAGCTAATAGTACCCTCATGTGAGAGGTGCCCTCCCTGCACCTGGAGGAAAGGAGTGTCCTTATCTCTGAAGACACAGGGACACAGAGAAGAATCTGAACCAACAGGCCTTCCTGAGCTCCCCACCTCCCCGGTGATCCACAGGAGGTGCCCGCACAGGCACAGCCCCGTCGCTGCCGCGGCCGCACACAACGGGCCTCGCCTTGCTGGTGCAAGCCTGGGCTAGGCGCTCCGCGCTCCGAGGTCGGGTGGGCGCCCACTCAGTCCGCTGCGCACACAGCGCCCCAGCGAGAGGCTCGGGGTTTAATCACACACTGCGTCCGGCTTCCTGTCCCCAGCGCCCCCTCCCGCCCCGTTTCCCTTGCCCCTCCCTCTCCGCAGCCTGAACCGCCCCGCCGGCTCCCCCTCTCCCGATCCCTCGGGTCCCGGGATGGGGGGGGCGGTGAGGCAGGCACAGCCCCCCGCCCCCATGGCCGTCCGTCGGAGCCAGAGGCTGAGGGGGCGCCGGGGGGAGCCGGGCACCGCCCTGCTGGCCCCACTCGCACTGGGCCTGGGCCTGGCGCTGGCCTGCCTCGGCCTCCTGCTGGCCGTGGTCAGTCTAGGGAGCCGGGCATCGCTGTCCACCCAGGTGAGGCCCCGCTGCGCACCCCTTCCTGGACACATCAGGAGCGGCGACTGCAGAGGAACCGCTGGGGGCCGGGTGGGATGAGGACAAGGGGGAGGGAGGGTGGGTGGAGGGCCAGATGTCAGGTGGAGCAGCACAGGGTGACGCTGCCTCCTTCCCAGCAGGAGCCTGCCCAGGGGGAGCTGGTGGCAGAGGAGGACCAGGACCCGCCGGTGAGTGGGCGTGGGCGCGGTCTGCAGGCCGCTGGGGCATGGGAAGAGTGCGCAGCTGAAGGGCAGGGTGTGTGCCGCTGTGCCAGCCATACTCGAGGTGTGTGCAGGATGTGTGTGAACCCAGTGCGTGCATGGGCGTGTGTCTGCAGGGATGTGTGTGCATGGTGACAACTGTGGGCTTGTGCCACCTGAGTCTGAGGTGCTTATTGGCTGGGGGTGGCGTGGGTGAATGAGAGAGGTGAGGCTGCATTGAAGAGGGGTGCGGTTGTATACAGGGTTCGTATCCTCTGTGCCTGGTGACTGGGTGTGGGCATATGTGCAATGCGCCAGTTGAGTGCAGGGTCTGCATCGGTTGTGGGTCGGGGGGAAGGGTGAGGACTGGGGCCTGACTCCCAGTCTCACCTTTGCCTGGGGCCCCAGCTGTCGTTGGCTGAGGGGCTTGATCTGTCTCTAAGACTTCTGTGCCTATTGCTGGCTGGTGGCTCTCCTGACAGGCCCCATCTCTGTCACTGTATATCTCTGGGAGTCCCTGGTTGAACCCTGCCCTAATTCCCCTAGGAACTGAATCCCCAGACAGAGGAAAGCCAGGATCCTGTGCCTTTCCTGAAACAACTAGTTCGGCCTCGCAGAAGTGGTGAGCATCCCTCTATCCTGACCTCAGGAAGCAGGCAGAGCAAAAACCATTATCCACATGTAGAAACTGAGGCACAGAGGGTGAAAGGAGACTCAGAGTCACACAGCCAACCAGCCAAGACTCAAACCTAGGGATTCTAGCCCTCCTCTGAAACTGTCTGTCACACCTTACCCAAACATGGAGGCAGGGTGGCCATGAGTTAGAAGAACTCCGGGGGTCCTGATGGAGACTAGGCTGGGGAGTCAGAGGCCTGGGCCCCAACAGGCAGAGAGACTTAGGAATGGGATGAGGGATGACCAGACAACCACGTGGCCAAGTCAGCAGGCAACTGTCCTGGTTCCCACCTGTTATCTCGATGTGATTAGCAGCAGCTTCCTGTTTTGCTCTCAGAAGTATCCCAGTGTGGATGACAAATTTGTGTGTGTGTGTGTGAGACGGAGTCTCGCTCTGTCATCAGGCTGGAGGGCAATGGCACAATCTCAGCTCATTGCAACCTTCGCATCCTGGGTTCAAGCGATTCTCTTGCCTCAGCCTCCTGAGTAGCTGGGACTACAGGTGCGCCACCACCATGCCCAGCTAATTTTTTGTATTGGATCTTTAGTAGATACAGCATTTCACAAGTTGGCCAGGCTGGTCTCAAACTCCTGACCTTGTGATCCGCCCCCCTCAGCCTCCCAAAGTGCTGGAATTACAGGCATGAGCCGCCCTGCCCGGCCTGGATGACAAATTATAGTCATTCTACTTACGGAGGAAGATGAGGCCTGAGCTTCTAAGGCCAGAAGTCTGGACAAGAGTAAAGATGCCAGGGTCCCTGAGAGTGGAATGGGGCTGGAGGAGTGGCTCTGGGACCCCCAAGGGGGCTCACTTTGCTCATCTGTCTTTTCCTCGATTCTCAGCACCTAAAGGCCGGAAACCACGGGCTCGCAGAGCGATTGCAGCCCACTATGAAGGTGGGTGATGGGTGAGCCATGCCGGCGGGGGGGGGGTAGCAGGTGGCACAGGGCCAGAGCAGGTCTCATTAGCCCTTTCCTATGCTTTACAGTTCACCCACGACCTGGACAGGACGGAGCGCAGGCGGGTGAGACCCCATCCCCCTACAGCACTGGCCTCCTGGGAAAAGGTCCCCCCAAACCTTTGACTTCCCACTCCCTTCCCTGCCATGAGCCTCAGAACCACAGAAGTCATTTCATGAAGGTCTTGGTTCTCTCTGTGACCCACGCATGGGACCCCATGAAAGACCCTGGAACTCTGCCCAGCTCCCCCAGCCAATCACTGGCCCAGCTCTCTCCTTCAGCCCTCACTCTTCTCCAAGACGCACTTTTCATTCGTTTTTTCTTCTGTATCCTCCATATTCCATGCCCTGATGATTCTTTCTCTCAAAATGCTGCTGTATCTGCTCATCTTTTCCATTCTACCTTACCCGCTACCTCAGCACCTGACTTGAGAACCTCAAACCCAGCCTCTGGCTCCTTCCCCACTCCACACCCTCCCTACCCTTCCACTCCATCCCACCTGTGCTGCTGCGCTGAGCCCCTAAACCTCACTTTTGTTACGGTATTGGCTCTCTGCTTGGCTTCCCGTCTCTTCGAGGTCTGGTCTCGACCTAATTTCCCTGCACTTTTATGCTGTCTCCATGCTCACGGGGCTGACACCTCTGCCCCCAGTATGCCTCTTCTGGACTTTGCACATACCATACCCTCACCCAGAATGTCCTTCCACTGTGAGAGGCAGGGAGGCATGAGGGGTGCTCAGTCGAGGGATTCACAGCAGAGATGGAGAGAAGTGGATGGGTTCGGCATGCATCCTGAAGATATTACTGACTTACGGATTGGAGGTAAAGAATAAAAGAAAGGGAGAAATCACAGATGACTTCTAGATTTTTTTTTTTTAAGACAGAGTCTCACTCTGTCACCCAGGCTGGAGTGCAGTGGCATGATCTTGGCTCACTGCAACCTCTGCCTCCCAGGTTCAAGCGATTCTCCTGCCTCAACCTCCAGAGTCACTGGGACTACATGTGTGCACCAGCTAATTTTTGCATTTTTAGTAGAGATGAAGTTTCACCATGTTTGCCAGGCTGGTCTTGAACTCTTGACCTCCTGTGATCTGCCCGTCTCGGCCTCCCAAAGTGCTGGGATTACAGGCGGGAGCCACCTCGCCCAGTGGACTTCCAGATTTTTAACTTGGGTATCTCTGGGAAGAATGATACCATTTCCTAAGAAGGGGTTGACCAAGAAAGAAATAGGTTGGGAAGTATGTAAGATAATTATTAATTTTGAGATGTCTAAAATAAACAAGTGGATAAATGGTGATAAAGTGAATTCCACAAATAAATGGCTGGACATTGTTGACTAGCTCAGGCTAGATCAGGATGAATAAACACAGGAGTCATGGCCATATGGTTGGCCTTTTTTTTATTTTTTGAGACAGAGTTTTGCTCTTGTTGCCCAGGCTGGAATGCAAATGGTGAGATCTCAGCTCACTGCAACCTCCACCTCCCAGGTTCAAGCAATTCTCCTGCATCAGCCTCCCGAGTAGCTGGGATTACAGGCATGCACCACCACCCTAGCTAATTTTTTGTATTTTTAGTAGAGATGGGGTTTCTCCATGTTGGTCAGGCTGGTCTCGAACTCCTGACCTCAGGTGATCCACCTGCCTCTGCCTCCCAAAGTGCTGGGATTACAGGCATGAGCTACCATGCCTGGCTTTTTTTTTTTTTTTTTTGAGACAGAGTCTTGCTCTGTAGCCCAGGCTGGAGTGCAGTGGCGGGATCTCGGCCTGCTGCAATCTCCACCTCCTGAGTCCAAGCAATTCTCCTGTGTCAGCCTCCCAAATAGCTGAGATTATAGGTGGGCACTAATTTTTGATTGTAGGCTAATTTTTTTATTATTAGTAGAGACGGGTTTTGCCATGTTGGCCAGGCTGGCCTTGAACTCCTGACCTCAGGTGATCTGCCCGCCTCGGCCTCCCAAAGGGCTGGGATTACAGGCGTGAGCCGCTGTGCCTGGCCTATGGATGGCATTTAAAGCCACAGGATTGGATGAGACACCAGGTGAAAGAGGGGCCCCACGAATGAAGTCCTGAGGATCTTGGACATCTCAAAGTGGAGCTAAAGGGGAAACCAGCAGAGCCTGAGAAGAAGCCAGAGAGAGAGAGGAGGAAACCCAGGGAGGGTGGCATCCTAGATTCAGAGAAACCACTGTTTCAAGGAGGATGTGGCTGTCTGTGTTCAGTGCTGCTGAGAGATCACATGAGATGAGAACAGAGAAATGCTGGCTGGCTTTGGTAACATGCAAGTCAACTGCTGACCTTCAAGAGGGGGGTTTCAGTGGCATGGTGAGAACAGGAAGGCAGTGTGCATTGGGTTGAGAAGAAAATGGGAAATAAGGAACTAGAGGCAGTGACAACTCTTTTTAGAAGTTTCTCTGTAACAAGGAGCAGAGAAATAGGCCAGTAGGTGGAGAGGGGTGTGAACCAAGGAAAAATTTAGTTTTGTGAACAATACTATTTTCACCTGAACATGTGCAGAGGGCTTTCTTGAGATAGGCACTGTGTCTAGCACTTGTGTTTGGTCTTACCTGATCCTCACAACAGCTTAAAAAGAAGATACTCTAATTACCTCCATTTTACAGATGGAGGTTACACAACTTGTCTGAGGTCATTTGATACTAAGTGGTAGAGCCAAGATTTGAACCCAACTAGAATGTGCCTGTGTACTGCACATGGTCTGCATGAGAGGCAAGGTGGCTAGTGCAGGGGTGAGGGGTCCATGCAGGGGCCACATCCAAAAAGGGGAGAGGGAAGTTTCTAGAGAGAAGACAGGACACATCTCCCACCCTTACCGGAGGGTCAAAGCAGAACAAGAGAACAGGTGGGTTTGTAGATTAGCTGGGGGGAGATGAGGGAGCTTTGTCTCAATGACTTCTAGGTCCTCTGTACAACTAGGGAGATGCAGACAGGGGATTTGAGGAGAGATGGTACAAAATCTCATCTTGCTCAGTACACAAGCAAGCTTCGTGGGGGAATGTAAGATTGCCGGGCAGTACAGAATGTCCAGGTGAGTTTTGTGGCTGGAGACCAATGACACCAGGCAGGCCCTCCGTGGTCCTGGGCACACCATGCCCTTTGGCTACAGGCAGCCTTTGCTCAGGCTGGCTCCATAGCTAGGAATGCCCTCTCTTCTCTGCCCTCCCTACTCTTCATGCCAGGTCAACCTTCCTCCCCTCTGTGTAGACCACTTATTTTGGAATGTCTGGAATGAATACAGACATTCATTCATTCATTGATGCAACATGCACTGAGAACCTTCTGTTTGCGAGGGGCCAGGCGAGGTGCCCAGAGTGACTAATATCCAGACCCATTTTTTTTTGAGATGGAGTTTTTTTCTTGTTGCTCATGCTGGAGTACCATGGTGCGGATCTCAGCTCACTGCCCCCTTCCCTGGTTCAAGTGATTCTCCTGCCTCCGTCTCCCAAGTAGCTGGAATTACAGGCACCTGCCACCATGCCTGGCTAATTTTTTGTATTTTTAGTAGCGACAAGGTTTCACCATGTTGGCCAGGCTGGTCTCGAACTCCTGACCTCAGGTGATCCATTCACCTCGGCTTCCCAAAGTGCTGGGATTACAGGCGTGAGCTACTGTGCCCAGTCTCAGACTGATTCTTAAGGAGTCACTGTCTAAGAGAGAAGACAAGCATATAAATTTGTAATTACATGCTGGGTGAGGTGGCTTATGCCTATAATCCCAATCTTTGGGAAGTCAAGGTGGGCGGATCACTTGAGGTCAGGAGTTCGAGACCAGCCTGGCCAACATGTAAAATCCCGTCTCTACTAAACATACAAAAAAAAAGTTAGCCGGGTGTGGTGGCACACACCTGTGATCCCAGCTACTCAGGAGGCTGAGGCATGAGAGTTGCTTGCACCCAGGAAGCAGAGGCTGCAGTGAGGCGAGATCATGCCACTGCATTCCAGCCTGGGTGACAGAGTAAGACTCCACCTCTAAATAAATAAATAAATAAATAAATAAATAAATATTTGTAATTACAGTACAATATGACAAAAACAATAAGGAAAGTGGCCAAAGATACCTGGCCGCACAGGGGCAGACAGACATGGCTGTGGAGTCAGGGATTCCCTCCCTACATCACAAGGCGCCACTGGGCCTTGAAGCAGGAGCATAAGACAGGCAAGGGGTCAAGGCTGGGGGACTGTAAGTTCAGTGTGGCAGAAGCAGAAAGTGCTAGAGGAGTGAGATGAGGACGAGGCTGGAGACAGAAGCCTGCAGGTGGGGACTATTCTGAGGTGAGCCATCGGAAGGAGTAAGGCGAGGCGAGGCGGGCTCACATCTGCATCTTAGAGACTCATTCTGTGGCTTCGTGTAGGGAATAAACTGGAGGAAGCAAGAATGGAAACAGGGAATGCTGTGAGAAACCAGACGGAGGTACCAGATTGGGGGAGAGGTGAGAGATCTATTTAGGAGGCAGAATTGATAGCAACTGGTGATGGATGAATGACATGGTAAAGGAGAGGCAGGCTTGAGTATCCTACTGGTGGCAGAACCAGAAGCCAAATGCAGGAGACAGTAAAGCAAGTGTGGGATGCCAGGAGTCACCTCAGTGTTGGTTGAGATGAGTTTGAGGGGCTGCTGCTGTTCAGATGGTGCAGTTGGCAGGGTGAGTAAGGGAAGGAAACTTCAGTGCTGGGGACTCTGCAGAGCACAGGTTGTGGGACCCCATCAGTGGAAATAAAAATGCCCAGTGAGCGTTACGTTTTTTTTTTGAGATGGAGTTTCACTCTTTTTGCCCAGGCTAGAGTGCCGTGGTGCAATCTCGGCTCACTGCCCGCTTCCCAGGTTCAAGTGATTCTCCTGCCTCAGTCTCCTGAGTAGCTGGGATTACAAGCATGCACCACCATACCTGGCTTCTTTTTGTATTTTTAGTAGAGACAGGGTTTCACCATGTTGACCAGGCTGGTTTCGAACTCCTGACCTCAGGTGATCCACTCACCTCGGCCTCCTAAAGTGCTGGGATTACAGGCATGAGCTACTGCACCCGGCCTTGTTCTGTTGCTCAGTCTGGAGTGCAATGACAGGATCTTGGCTTACTGCAACCTACCCCTCCATGGTTCAGGAGATTCTCCTGCTTCAGCTTCCAAGTAGCTGGAATTACAGGTGCCCACCACCATGCCCGGCTAATTTTTGTATTTTTAGTAGAGATGGGGTTTCACCATGCTGGCCAGGCTGGTCTCTAACTCCTGACCTCAAGCAATCCACCCACCTCAGCCTCTCAAAATGCTGGGATTACAGGCATGAGCCACTGCTCCTGGCTGAACATGATGTTTTTGAGGTGCATCTGTGCCATAGCATGTATCAGTACTTCACTCTTTCTATGGCCAAATAATATCCGTTATATGGATAGACATTTTGTTTATCCACTCATCAGTTGATGGACATTTGGGTGTCATTTTATTATTTTTAATTGTAATAATTCAAGTAATGCATGTTTACATCCTCAACATAAAAGAAGCAAACAATATAGATATCCATGAAGTAAAATGTTAAAGCCCCCCACACTTCTCCTTCAGTTCTTCTCTCCAGAAGTGACTGCAGGGGACAATCTGCCCTGAATGTCTCTGGCAATATATGTTAGATTTTTCATATCACTTCCTATTCAACTATGGGCGCCGCAGGGCACAGCTCCTCCCTTGGCTGGGGTGATCTATGTGTCTTCTGGGTAAAGTGGGCCCCGAGTGTTCATCTGCTCAATGGATCCCTGGGGAGCATGGGACAGTCCTGTAGAGGGACGTTTCCTTATTTCTGAGCATCCGTGTTCAGGTGTGGACGGGACAGTGAGTGGCTGGGAGGAAGCCAGAATCAACAGCTCCAGCCCTTTGCGCTACGACCGCCAGATCGGGGAGTTTATAGTCACCCGGGCTGGGCTCTACTACCTGTACTGTCAGGTAAGCCACACCTGGCTGCAGGGGTAACACAGTAAGGGAGGGGCGAAGGGTTTGCCAGGAGAGTGGGGAACAAGCTTCAAGGCTGGGAGGGTGAGTTGGGGTTTGGGTGGGATGGGATGCCTGAGTCACTGAAGAAATTGGAAACTGAGGCGAGGGCAGGCAGAGGCCTGGACTCGGCCTGCGGTCCCCACCCAGGTGCACTTTGATGAGGGGAAGGCTGTCTACCTGAAGCTGGACTTGCTGGTGGATGACGTGCTGGCCCTGCGCTGCCTGGAGGAGTTCTCGGCCACGGTGGCGAGTTCCCTTGAGTCCCAGCTCCGCCTCTGCCAGGTGTCTGGGCTGTTGCCCCTGCGGCCAGGGTCCTCCCTGCGCATCCGCACCCTCCCCTGGGCCCATCTCAAGGCCGCCCCCTTCCTCACCTACTTCGGACTCTTCCAGGTTCACTGAGGGGCCCTGGTCTCCCTGCAGTCATCCCAGGCTGCCGACTCCCCTCGGCAGCTCTCATGGCACCCTAGTCCCGTCCTCCCCACCCTCAGCTGCTCTTTGCTCCAGACCTGCCCCTCCCTCTAGAGGCTGCCAGAGCCTGTTCGCTTGTTTTCCATCCCACATAAATACAGTATCCCACTCTTACCTTACAACACCCCCCACCGCCCACTCTCCACCTCACTTGCTCCCAAATCCCTGACCCTTTGAGGCCCCCAATGATCTCTTGACTCCCCACTGGCCACGGACCCCCAGGGCGTCGTGTTCACTGTACTCTGTGGGCAAGGACGGGTCCAGAAGACCCCACTTCAGGCACTAAGAGGGGCTGGACCTGGTGGCAGGAAGCCAAAGAGACTGGGCCTCGGCCAGGAGTTCCCAAATGCGAGGGGCGAGAGACAAGACAAGTTCCTCTCTTGAGAATTCCCTGTGGATTTTTAAAACAGATATTATTTTTATTATTATTGTGACAAAATGTTGATAAATGGATACTTAAGTAGAATAAGTCATAGTCTCTCTCTTTATTGGGGCTCAGGGGACACTCCCAGGGTAGCTGGGGGCCATGGGAAGGGGGGAATTGGGGAGTGGCACAGCTGGAATTCCAGGGTGATGTTCAGGTTTGGGCACAGGGCCCTCCATGCCTCCAACCCCCAGGAGGGAACAGAAGGTAGAAAGGCACACTGCCCAGGAAAAAAATCAATCCCCCGTCCAGGGTTCAGGAGAAGCGGCCTCGTTCCCTGGGAGGCAGACTTCCTCCTTCAGGGGAATCCCTCCCTGACTGGGAGGAGCAGGGGCCCTTCCTCTTGGTGGCTTCGGGACATTCAGCAGGTGCTGGCACAGGCCCTGGCTGGGAGGTGGGGCAGGCAGGAGACAGCCCGGAGGGGGGCTCAGAGTTAGCAGGCACACGGGAAGCCGGGACCTTGTGTGCTGGGGAGGAATCCTGCATCGGCCGGGGTCCTGGGGCTGCTTCTTTGTCTCTTCGTCCAGAGCCTTATGTAAGAGCTTTTCTCGGGAAACAGGAAGTCCTGCTTGCCAAGTTCAGCACAGGGAGTAGTGCAGGCCTTATTCCAACACACCCGGCCCAGCCTTAACCCCAGAACTCAGCCAGTTTCTTGCTTCCGTGCCCCTGGTTCTCCTCCCCACTGAGCTCACCCCTCCTTTCCCGCTTTCAGTTACCCCTAGTAAACTGCCCCAACAATCTCTCCTGTGCCTGAGCCGGAGGGTCTTCCACCCTCACTCCCACCCTGGACACTGCCCAGCTTGGCCCCCCATCCTGTTCCTGGCACCATGCCCTTTAGCCAGCCAACCTTCCCTCCCCCAACCCTAGGGCCGCCCCAGGGTTCCTGCGCACTGGCCGCTCCTCCTGGGTGTCACTGGCAGCCCTGTCCTTCCTAGAGGGACTGGAATCTAATTCTCTTGAGGCTGAGGGAGGGTGGAGGGTCTCAAGGCAACACTGGCCCCACGACAGAGTGCCAGGAGCACTGACAGTACCCTTAGCTTGCTTTCCTCCTCCCTCCTTTTTATTCTCAAGTTCCTTTTTATTTCTCCTTGCGTAACAACCTTCTTCCCTTCTGCACCACTGCCCGTACCCCTACCCGCCCTGCCACCTCTTTGCTACCCCACTCTTGAAACCACAGCTGTTGGCAGGGTCCCCAGCTCATGCCAGCCTCATCTCCTTTCTTGCTAGCCCCCAAAGGGCCTCCAGGCAACATGGGGGGCCCGGTCAGAGAGCCGGCACTCTCAGTTGCCCTCTGGTTGAGTTGGGGGGCAGCTCTAGGGGCTGTGGCTTGTGCCATGGCTCTGCTGACCCAACAAACAGAGCTGCAAAGCCTAAGGAGAGAGCTGAGCCGGCTGCAGAGGACAGGAGGGCCCTCCCAGAAGGGGGAAGGGTATCCCTGGCAAAGTCTCCCGGAGCAGGTGAGTGAGGGGAGGAGGGTGTCCGGGAGAGATGGATGGTTAGCATGCGGGGTCTCTGGGCCTCCTGGTCTGCAAAGTTTCAAGGGGGTGCAAGAGAGGGTCTCCAGTTTGGAAGTCAGGGGTGCGGCCATTCCAGGAAAGGAAACTGTTAAAGGTTAATGCTTCTCAAACCTAACAAATCCTGGAGGGCAGCCAGCACCAAAACTCAGGTTGCTGGGAAAAGGTGCATGAGAGATTTGAGGCATTTCGGGGGCAGGGGAAGGCTGGGAAGGAATGCTGGCTGGGACCTTTGCATCTTAATCTAACCCTGACCCTCTTTCCATGAGCAGAGCTCCGATGCCCTGGAAGCCTGGGAGAATGGGGAGAGACCCCGGAACAGGAGAGCAGTGCTCACCCAAAAACAGAAGAGTGAGGCTTCCAGGGTGCAGCAGGGGTGGGAGGTGATCAAGCAGTGTGGGGATTGTAAGCCCGAGTCAGGGTGAGGGTGGAGGCGGCCAACAGCACAACGGGGGAAGGTGGACGCAGCTGAGATTCCCTCCTTCTCTCCTCAGAGCCGCGCTCCATCCTGCACCTGGTTCCCATTAATGTCACCTCCAAGGGTGAGCACTATTTTAAATAATGGCTTTGGGGAGGCGCAATGACCAGGAACTCTGGGGCTGGCACTTGGGCTCAAGGGATTCTTATAGGTGAAAGGGAAAGCATCTGAGAGTGCCAAGAAATCCTGACCAACACGCTATCTCCAGATGACTCTGATGTGACAGAGGTGATGTGGCAACCAGCTCTAAGGCGTGGGAGAGGCCTACAGGCCCAAGGATATAGTGTCCGGATCCGGGATGCTGGAGTTTATCTGCTGTATAGCCAGGTAACCCCAGCCACACTCTGAGCTTCACAGGGGGGACTCTTCGCTGTTCTCCCAGAGCCCCTTTGGCTGGCTCCTAAGGGTTCGTGACCTCTCCATTCGTATCAAACCTAGCAGACCCTTCTTTCTTCCCTGGTTAGCACTCCTAAGGCCTCCAAGAACTGAGCCAGGCCATCTTGCTTTCTTCAACATCTCCCTTCCCTGCCAGGTCCTGTTTCAAGACGTGACTTTCACCATGGGCCAGGTGGTATCTCGAGAAGGCCAAGGAAGGCAGGAGACTCTATTCCGATGTGTAAGAAGTATGCCCTCCCACCCAGACCGGGCCTACAACAGCTGCTATAGCGCAGGTGAGAGCCGTGCAGGCAGTGGCGAGCAGGCCATCTCTGACCCGGGGATAGCGGCGCAGGGAGCTACTGCTAGGAGGTTGGAAGCCTAAACAGAGGCGGGTCTGAGGAGTGAAGTGCAGAAGGCCTGGGTCCTTCCAGGAGGCAGAGGAAAGGTGGAGCTGAAGGCAGGGGGAAACTGGCATCTGGATGGCTGTATGTCACTGCGAATCTACCTTCTCCCTTTTCTCAGGTGTCTTCCATTTACACCAAGGGGATATTCTGAGTGTCATAATTCCCCGGGCAAGGGCGAAACTTAACCTCTCTCCACATGGAACCTTCCTGGGGTTTGTGAAACTGTGATTGTGTTATAAAAAGTGGCTCTCAGCTTGGAAGACCAGGGTGGGTACATATTGGAGGCAGCCAAGAGCTGAGTATATAAAGGAGAGGGAATGTGAGGGAAGAGGCTTCTTCCTGGGTTTGGCTCCCCGTTCCTCACGTTTCCCTTTTCATTCCCACCCCTTAGACTTTGATTTTATGGATAACTTGCTTCTGTCCCCCATGGAGCTCCGAATTCTTGCGTGTGTGTAGGTGAGGGGCGGGGGACGGGCGCCAGGCATTGTCCAGACCTGCTCGGAGCCCACTGGAAGCATCCAGAACAGCACCACCATCTAGCGGCCGCTCGAGAGAAGCACCCGCCTGTTGGCCCAAGTCCACGAAGCCGCCCTCTGCTAGGGAAAACCCCTGGTTTTCCATGCCACACCTCTCTCCAGGTGCCCTCTGCCTCCTCACCCCACAAGAAGTCTTATCCTACGTCCTTCTCTCCGTCTATCGGACCCCAGTTTCCATCACTATCTCCAGAAATGTATCTATTATGCGCCCGTCTACAGGGGTGCCCGACGACAACGGTGCCTTCGCAGTCACATTACTCTTCGGGTCCCAGGGAAAGGCTTTCATGCGCTCCACTGCCCCGGCGTGGCAGGCCGCCACTCCAAGCCCCTCGGGACTGGAACTGGTGTCGGGGGGAGCCTTGGATGAATCGTACGCCCTGGTGTTGGTGTTGCCTTACTCCTCTGAGCTCTTCTTTCTGATCAAGCCCTGCTTCAAGTTAAATAAAAGAGAATGAAAAACACCCCGGCTCCATTTCCCCCACTGCCTTGCCTCAGCCCGGTCCTCGTACGGGGATCTCCTGGCCTCCTGAGGCGCGCCCCCCACCGGACAAGATAGTAGCGGCGCCGCTAGGCTCAGGCCCGCGAGCGCGAAAGCAGAGCGCAGCGCAAAAGGGAAAGCCACTCGCGGCCGGGCGGCAGATGTGCGCAAGCGCAGCCTTGCGAAGCCCTCTGGGCGGGCCCGTCCCACGGCGCCGGCGTCCTCGGGTAGGCGGGGCTGGGCGCGTGGTGGCCGCGCCGGCGCTCTTCGCCGGGCGTGACGTACTAATCGTGCGCCGCCGCTGCCGGTGGGCCCGGGGCTCGCGGGAGGGGAAGAAGGAGGAGGGGGAGGAGTGGCGGTGGCGGCGGCGGCGGCGGCGGAGGAGGCGGGGGTGGAAGTGGAAGCTGAAGCTGAGGTGGCAGAGGTGGCGCGGTGGGGTGCTCGGCGGCGCGGCACGCGGCCCAGAAGCGTTGGAATCTTGAATTGAGACGGCTGCGCCTAAAGACAGCAGGAGTGGCGGGGCCGCCGCCGTCGCCGGAGAGATGAGCCGGGAAGCCTGAGGCCGGAGACGCCCGCTCTCGGGCCCGTCCGTCCGGCTTCCCCGCTCCCGGTGAGGATGCCCCCTCCCCTCCCCCCAGCCATGCCGTGGCCTCTCCCATTCCTGAGCCTCTCCCCCACCTAACCGGGCCCAGAGGCCCGCAAAGCGGCTTGTTAAGGCCCGTGTACGCAGAGCCATCCAAGCTCATGGGACCAGACTGGTGCCGGGATGCGTTCTGGTTCCCGAGGATGAAGTAGGAGGGGGCTGGGCCTGCCTGGCTCGTGCACCCCGTTCTGTCCCAGTGCCTTGATTGGGTTCTCTTTTAAGTTTCCTTCAAAGTCCTTCCCTGTTCATCAGCCTCTACCCGCTGAACCATAGCCTTGGCATCTGCCTGCCCACGATCCCCATTCATCCAAGGTGTTAGAGAACTGACTCCCATTCCAGCCCACAGTTTCCCCGTGCAAGTTGTATTTTCCTCAGTACCACCGTATCATGTCCCTGAGGAAAGAAATCGCCCTTATTGGGCCCTCAAAGGATAGCCCTGATGGTATTAAAATAACGAAGTAGAACCTGGCAGTGCTATTGGGTTTATCCTGGGGATCTTAGAAGTAAGATCTCTGAGGCCTGCTGCCTAGCCATTTGCCCTTGTCTCTGGACAGGGGAGAGATGATGACACAGACCCTAAAGGGCCCCTTGTGGACTGTGTTAACTGGGAAGACCTGAGTTAGGAGTTTTGCGTTTTTTCCTCTTTTCTTTATTTGCATCTGAATCCAGAGGAGGCATGCCCAGGAAGAGAAGCAGGATCTGCGGGGCGACGACGCTTAGATTCTGACACCCTGATCTTTGTTTTTCAGGGTATTGGAAGATGAAAGAGACTATACAAGGGACCGGGTCCTGGGGACCTGAGCCTCCCGGACCCGGCATACCCGCAGCTTACTCAAGTCCCAGGCGGGAGCGTCTTCGTTGGCCCCCACCTCCGAAACCCCGACTCAAGTCAGGTGGAGGGTTTGGGCCAGATCCTGGGTCAGGGACCACAGTGCCATCCAGACGCCTCCCTGTCCCCCGACCCTCTTTTGATGCCTCAGCAAGTGAAGAGGAGGAGGAAGAGGAGGAGGAGGAGGATGAAGATGAAGAGGAGGAAGTGGCAGCTTGGAGGCTGCCGCCCAGATGGGGTCAGCTGGGAACCTCCCAGCGGCCCCGCCCTCCCCGCCCTACTCATCGAAAAACCTGCTCACAGCGCCGCCGTCGAGCCATGAGAGCCTTCCGGATGCTGCTCTACTCAAAAAGCACCTCGCTGACATTCCACTGGAAGCTTTGGGGGCGACACCGGGGCCGGCGGCGGGGCCTCGCACACCCCAAGAACCATCTTTCACCCCAGGAAGGGGGTGCGACGCCACAGGTGCCATCCCCCTGTTGTCGTTTTGACTCCCCTCGGGGGCCACCTCCACCCCGGCTGGGTCTGCTAGGTGCTCTCATGGCTGAGGATGGGGTGAGAGGGTCTCCACCAGTGCCCTCTGGGCCCCCTATGGAGGAAGATGGACTCAGGTGGACTCCAAAGTCTCCTCTGGACCCTGACTCGGGTAAGGTGGGAAAGGGTCGGGGGAGGGGTTAGGGAGGGATAAGAGCCTGGAGCACCAGGAGCCCATTGCTGGGGTGAGAGCTGGGCTGAAAGAAAGTAGGATGGTGGGGTGACAGCTCCAGAAGAGCTGCAAAATGTCTTCATTAAGCCCCACTGTGAGCAGAAAGTAAGCCTGGGAGTAAGCCTGTTTCCCACTCAGAGCTAGGAAACAGAATCCCTAAGTAGGTATCCTGTGGTCTTGAGCGCGGATGAGAAAGGGCGCTATGGTCTAGAAAAATCTGTCCACTTGGCCGGGTGTGGTGGCTCACGCCTGTAATCCTAGCACCTTGGGAGGCCAAGGCAGGCAGATCATGAGGTTGAGAGATGGAGACCATCCTGGCCAACATGGTGAAACCCTGTCTGTATTAAAAATACAAAAATTAGCTGGGCAAGGTGGCGTGCACCTGTAGTCCCAGCTACTCAAGAGGCTGGGACTCCTGCCTCAGTAGGAGAATTGCTTGAACCCAGGAGGCAGAGGTTTGCAGTGAGCCAAGATTGTGCCATTGCACTCCGGCCTGGCGACAGAACAAGACTCTGTCTCAAAAAAAAAAGAAAAAAATCCTGTCCACTCGAAATGCCTCTGGCCTCTCAGTATAAGAACCCCTGTGTGTACATCTCCAGAGGGTACTATTCCCATTCTGGTGTGATGGGATCTCTCCCAGTAGTGGAGTACATCATCTTACAGTTGGGAAATAATGTTTCCCTTTTGGAGAACTCCAGCCAAACAATTTCATGCTCTCTACATCTGTATTAAATATTCAAGTATTCATTTAGCCTTTAAACATGCCGGGTACTATGCTAGGTGTTTGGCATATAGTGGTGACAGATATCCTGAAGTTTACGTTTCTAAATGGTAATCCTTTTTCTTTCTTCCTGTGAGTAGGAACTCTCTCTCTGTCCCTGTAGAACCTCTTGGACATGTCTGTCTCATGCCTCATGGGGTCCTGTTTCTTGCAGTGGGATTGACGTTGGTAGATTCTGCTTCAGTGTATCCTCCTTGCGGTCTTACTTGCATGCATGAGTTAACTCTGTCATCCCACTGTCCTTTCACTCGGGCCAGTCTCTCATCCCCATTCCATTTCCCCTGTCCTATAGGCCTCCTTTCATGTACTCTGCCCAACGGTTTTGGGGGACCATCTGGGCCAGAAGGGGAACGCAGCTTGGCACCCCCTGATGCCAGCATCCTCATCAGCAATGTGTGCAGCATCGGGGACCATGTGGCCCAGGAGCTTTTTCAGGGCTCAGATTTGGGCATCGCAGAAGAGGCAGAGAGGCCTGGGGAGAAAGCCGGCCAGCACAGCCCCCTGCGAGAGGAACATGTGACCTGCGTACAAAGTAAGGAGCCCTTGAGCAGCTAGTTTCTCTCCCTCCACTGACTCCCAGAGTCAAGTCTGGAGGCCTCACCCCGCTCCTCTCTCCCTTTCTGCTCAGGCATCTTGGATGAATTCCTTCAAACTTATGGCAGCCTCATACCCCTCAGCACTGATGAGGTGGTAGAGAAATTGGAGGACATTTTCCAGCAGGAGTTTTCCACGCCTTCCAGGTGAGGCTTGCAAGCCCTCCTTCAAAGGAGAGCCAGGGCCTGGGGGATGTGGAGAGAATGCTGCTGCCTTTTTTCCCATAGCGCTGTACTTGGGGAGGAGAAAGCTAGAGCTGAAAGGGAGGACTCTGCAGGCGAGGTGCCAAGTCCTTGTAAGCTGACTGGGAGAGTCTTTACCCTGAAATGTTATACTTGAGTAGTCATGTTTATCTTTCTGGGGAGTGGGCCTTTAAGCAGGTCCTCAGAAGGACCCATCATGACCCCAAAAAAAGGTGGTCAGTTACAATTTTTATTCTAGGGAGTAGTAGGTATTTCTGTGTGCCCCAGCTGTGTCATCTCTTGCGTGACTCCACCCTTGGCCTACTCAGGAAGGGCCTGGTGTTGCAGCTGATCCAATCATACCAGCGGATGCCAGGCAATGCCATGGTGAGGGGCTTCCGAGTGGCCTATAAGCGGCATGTGCTGACCATGGATGACTTGGGGACCTTGTATGGACAGAACTGGCTGAATGACCAGGTGAGAAGGGGTGGAGAAACAGGCCTGAGTGGGGATTCAGGGAGCAGGGAGTCGGGGGCCCTCTGCATGGGGGAGCCCTGTGCCCATGCCACACCCTCCATGGCAAGTTGCCTCCCATCTTCTCCCCAGGTGATGAACATGTATGGAGACCTGGTCATGGACACAGTCCCTGAAAAGGTAGGCCCATCCAGATAGGTCCACACCCAGAAGAACTTCTGCAGCTTTAAGCAGCTTTTTAAGCCCCTTTCATCTCTTCCATTTTATATAAAGAGGGTCTCTTTCAGGGAGAGAGGTGGTAGGTAGTAGTGTATTAATTTCAAATCTGTAATCTTGGCCCTGGATTTATCAGTTGTTTTCCTTTCTGCCAGTAGTCAGTGTTTTTCCCTGTGGCCAGCCCAAAGAATTGGGATGAGATCCTACTATAAGCTTAAAAAAAAAAAGGCTGCCAGGTGCAGTGGCTCACGCCTGTAATCCCAGCACTTTGGGAGGCCGAGGTGGGAGATCACCTGAGGTTGGGAGTTTGAGACCAGCCTGACTAACATGGAGAAACCCCATCTCTACTTAAAATACAAAATTAGCTGGGCTTGGTGGCACATGCCTGTAACCCCAGCTACAGGGGAAGCTGAGGCAGGAGAATCGCTTGAACCGAGGAGGTGGAGGTTTTGGTGAGCTGAGATCGCACCATTGCATTAACTCCATCTCAAAAAAGACAAAGAAACAACTTTGGTTGGGCATGGTGGATCATGCCTGTAATTCCAGCACTTTGGGAAGCTGAGGCTGGTGGATCACCTGAGGTCAGGAGTTCAAGACCAGCCTGGCCAACATGGTGAAACCCTTTCTCTACTAAAAATACAAAAAAATTAGCTGGGCATGGTGGTGGGTGCCTGTAGTCCCAGCTACTCAGGAGGCTGAAGCAGGAGAATTGCTTGAACCCTCAAGGTGGAGGTTGTAGTGAGTTGAAATTGTGCCACTGTACTACAGCCTGGGTGACGAAGCAACAACCTGTCTAAAAAAAAAAAAAAAGACCTGGCTTTTTAACTCATACCTATAATCTCAATGCTTTGGGAGGCTGAGGCAGGCGGACAGATAGATTGCTTGAGGCCAGGAGTTTGAGACCGATCTGGGCAACATAGTGAGACCCTGTCTTTACCAAAAAAAGAAAAAACTACCAAAAAACATAATTTGTTTTTACTGTCAGTGGACTGGGGAGGGGAGACTTAGTGGGAGAGTCTGAAGTCTTTTAATCCCATCGAGCTTTTTTGTGTCGTTGGCACAGGTGCATTTCTTCAATAGTTTCTTCTATGATAAGCTCCGTACCAAGGGTTATGATGGGGTGAAAAGGTGGACCAAAAACGTGAGTTTTGAATTCACATCTGCTTGTGTAACGCCTTACCTCTAAAGAAGGAGAGTCTGATTTTCCATGAGCCCTTTCCTTGATCCTGTTCATTGAGTCTTTCAAAGATTAAACGTCTCCTGTGTGTCTGGGCACTAAGGATACGATATTAAATGAGGGATACTTGACCTAGTAGAGTGAGAATAAAGTTAAATTGCAGCTAGTGAGCAATGCTGTTGGCAGATCAAAACAGAGTAATGTGAGGCTGGCCGAGGTGGCTCATGCCTGTAATCCCAGCACTTTGGGAGGCCGAGGTAGGCGGATCACCTGAGGCCAGGAGTTCAAGACCAGCCTGGCCAACATGGAGAAACGCTGTCTCTGCTAAAAATACAAAAATTAGCCTGGCGTGGTGGCAAGTGCCCGTAACCCCAGCTGTTGGAAAGGCTGAGGCACGAGAATCGCATGAACCTGGGAGGCAGAGGTTGTAGTGAGCTGAGATCGCGACATTGCATGCCAGCCTGGGCAACAAGAGCAAAACTCCGTCTCAGAAAAACAAAAACAAAACAAAACAGAGTAATGTGATAGTGTGGATAGTGGGCACTTTAGATTGGGTGGTCTAAGAAGGCCTCTCATAGCTGAGACTTGAACGATGAACAGCCAGCCATGTGCACAGCTGGGAGAGGAGTATTTAGGCAAAGGGAACAGCAAGTACCCAAGACCCAAAGTGAAAAACATGGTTGAGGAATAAAGGGCTTGTGTGGGTGACCTGTGTAGTTGAAGCAGAGTGAGCAAAGGGAGACCGATCCAAAATTCCTTCAGAGGCCAGGCGCAGTGGCTCACGCCTATAATCCCAGCACTTTGGGAGGCCAAGGCGGAGAGACCATGAGGTCGAGAGATTGAGACCATCCTGGCCAACATGGTGAAACCCCGTCTCTACTGAAAATACAAAAAATTAGCCAGGTGTGGTGACAGGCACCTATAGTCCCAGCTCCTTGAGAGGCTGAGGCAGAAGAATCACTAAAACCTGCGTGGCAGAGGTTGCAGTGAGCCTAGATCGCACCACGGCACTCCAGCCTGGGTGACAGAGTGAGACTCCATCTCAAAAAAAAAAAAAATGTGGTCAGAGAGTAGATCATGTAAGACATGTACAGCAGGCTGAGGAGGGTGGATTTTATTGTGTGTATACTGAGAAGTCATTGAGTTTTAAGCAGGCTGAGAAGTGCCTCCTGTTTTAAACTCCTGTTTCAATGGGAGATTGAAAGGGGGAAAGAATGGAAGCAGGAACAGACAACAGTAGTCCAGGTGAGAAATTTGAACTGGAATGTTAAAGCAAGCGAGAGAGAGAGAGAGTAGTTTTGTGTAGGATAAATTTTACAAGTAAAACCAGTAGGACTGCAGGTTCTGTGATACTGAGAGATACATATTTGGTCTCCTGACCAGGCTCCTGGCATTCAGCTCCTAAAATCCTTGGAATCTCCAGTGATGTGTGTTTTGTATGCTCATAAGTTGATTAATGGCTAGCCCCTCTAGTTGGCTTCATTATTAGAGGGTTGGAACTTTTCATCCTTACCCCCACCAACTTCCCGGGAGGCAAAAGGGGTTAAAGGTTAAGGCAGTCACTGATGGTTAGTGATTTAATCAGTCCTGCCTAGTAGTGAAGCATCTGTAAAAACCCGAAGGAGGGGTTTGGAGACATTCCAGACAGCTGAAGGCATCGAGGCTCCCACAGGACGGCCTCCTGGCCTCTTTCCGGTACCTTGCCCTATGCATCTTTTCATCTGTACTCTTTGTACTAACTTTTATAATAAACTGGCAAATGTGTTTCCATGAGTTCTTGTTTTGTTTTGTTTTCTTTTTTGAGACAGTTTCATTCTTTTTTGAGACAGAGTTTCGCTCTTGTCCTCCAGGCTGGAGTGCAGTGGCGCAGTTTTGGCTCACTGCAACCTCTTCCTCCTGGGTTCAAGTGATTCTCCTGCCTCAGCCTCCCGAGTAGCTGGGATTACAGGCATGCGCCACCATGCCCAGCTAATTTTTGTATTTTTAGTAGAAGATGGGGTTTCACTACGTTGCCCAGGCTGGTCTCAAACTCTTGACCTCAGGTGATCCACCTGCCTTGGCCTCCCAAAGTGCTGGGATTACAGGCATGAGCCACTGCGCCCGACCTGTTTCCATGAGTTCTATGAGCTACTGTAGCAAATTAATCAAATTCAAGGAGGGGGTCATGGGAACACTGATTTTTTTTCTTTTCTTTTTATTTTTTTAATTTTATTTTTGAGACAGAGTTTTGCTCTGTCGCCAGGCGCTAGGCTGGAGTGCAGTGGCGCGATCTCAGCTCACTGCAACTTCCGCCTCCCGGGTTCAAGCAATTCTTCTGCCTCAGCCTTCCGAGTAGCTGGGACTACAGGCACATGCCACAACGACCAGCTAACTTTTTTTTTTTGTATTTTTAGTAGAGACAGGGTTTCACCATGTTGGCCAGGATGGTCTCGAACTCCTGCCTTCAGGTGATCCACCTGCCTCAGCCTCCCAAAGTGCTGGGATTACAGGCATGAGCCACTGCGCCCGATTTTTTTTTTTTCTTGTTCGAGACAAAGTTTCACTTTTGTTATCAGGGCTGGAGTGCAATGGTGCCATCTCAGCTCACTGCAACCTCCGTCTCCCAGGTTCAAGTGACTCTCCTGCCTCAGCCTCCCAAGTAGCTGGGATTACAGGCATGTGCCACCATTTCCAGCTAATATTTTGTATTTTTAATAGTGATGGGTTTTCACCATGTTGGCCGAGCTGGTCTTGAACTCTTGACCTCAGGTGATCCACCTACTTTGGCCTCCCAAAGTGGTGGGATTACAGGTGTGAGCCATGGCACCTGGCTGGGAACACTGATTTATAACCAGTTGGTGAGAAGCACAGCTAAAACAACCTGGGGCTTAGGACTGGCATCAGAATTGGGGGGCAGCCTTGTGAGACTGAACCCTAAACCCGTGGTATGTTATCTCTAGGTAGATGGTATTGGGACTGAATTGGGGAATACCCAGGTGTGTTCACTGCAAAATTACTTGCTTGGTTGTTGGTGGAGAGAAAGCCTGACACACTTCCTGGTGACTACAGGTTACAGAAGTATTTTGTGTTGTGAGATATAGTATAGTAGGAAAGATTTGTTTTTTTCTGCCACAGTTTGGATGTGGGAAATGAAGAAAAAGATAGGAGTAGAGGATGATGTATAGGTTTTTGGCTTATGTTATGGGAAAAGTGGGAGAGGAACAGGTTGGGTGAGGAAAATCAAGAGTTCTTTTCTCCTCTGGTTTCCCTGCCCTCCCATTCAAAGGCCAGGAAATTTCTACAGTTAGGTAGGTTGATAGGCTCCTGCATTCCTTAATTGTAGTCCTCACATTCAAGAGCTTGCCCCCTCAGGGATCTGGTGGGCCCACTTATTTCAGAAGAGGGAAGGGTGACATACAATGAAAAACATCTTGGCTGCCTTTCCTACTGAGTTTGAGTCCCACTTCTGTCATTTCTTTCTTTTATGACTTTGAGCAAGCCACTACTTTCCAAGCTGCAATTCCTCATCTGTTGAATGTGAGAACTTCCTGGTAGGATTGTTTTCACCATTAACTGAGCGTTTACTTTGTGCTGTGCCTTGTTCTAAGTGTATTATGGATATTCAGTAGTTTAATCCTCATAACAAATGGATGAGGTGTAGGTACTATTACTTTCACTCTCTGACAGATAAGGAAACTGAGGTATAGAAGGTTAAGTAGGTTGCCAGCAGTCATAAGCCAGTAAATGAAGGAGCTGTATTTGAATGCTGGCAGGCTCCAAAATCCTGGGCCTGGGTTCTGAGCTACTAAGTGCTTCTCCCTTTAAAGTGTGAAAAGCGCCTGGCCCATCATGGGCTCTCAAGTGTTTGTTCTGACGTCACCTCAGTTGTCCGACCTTCCTCCTTTACCCTGAAAAGCTGAAACATGCAGATCCTGAGCTTGCCCACAATCTAGGGCCTGGGTCTTCTGTTCTTTCACTTGGTTCCCTTGCCTATGTCTCTGTTCCTCTCTAGAATCTTCATGGCAAAAGGCAGGACTTGTGTGTGTTGTACCTGACCTGTGGTACTCTCTCTAGGTGGACATCTTCAATAAGGAGCTCCTGCTAATCCCCATCCACCTGGAGGTGCATTGGTCCCTCATTTCTGTTGATGTGAGGCGACGCACCATTACGTATTTTGACTCGCAGCGTACCCTAAACCGCCGCTGCCCTAAGGTTTGAGGGGGTAGGAGGGAGATGGACAAAATGGAGGGGGGGTACAGTGGCAAGGCATTGCAGGAAGAAGGGTGGGCTTTGGGTCTCTGAGGGGCAACCTGGACATGGTGTCTGGCACCATTGTACCCACCATACTGAGTTCAATTGGGGAACTTGAGGCATCACTTTCTCTTTTTCCCATCCACATAGCATATTGCCAAGTATCTACAGGCAGAGGCGGTAAAGAAAGACCGACTGGATTTCCATCAGGGCTGGAAAGGTTACTTCAAAATGGTGAGTTTCCTGAGGGAGGGGTACGGTTGGAGGGGACAGTGGTAGAGGGCAGATGCTGAGTCCCAGCCCTGGGAGTCTCCATGTGAAGGGCCCGCTTTCCTTCTCTTCTCTAGAATGTGGCCAGGCAGAATAATGACAGTGACTGTGGCGCTTTTGTGTTGCAGGTAAGCAGATGGCGCCACCTTCTCTAGCTGTGAAAGTTGGGTTAAAGGGTTGGGAGGCTGTTTTGCATCCCCTCATTTGACTCACAGCCAGTTGTGGAGCAGGAAGTAATCTGTTTTAGAACACCAAAACCCTGGCTTCACTGGTCCTCTTCTGGGCTTCTCCATCCCACATTGGGCCTGGGTCTCTGGCCTTGATAGAGTTGCCTGCTAACCTCCATCTCAGTGTATTTTCTCTGTCTAAAACATTCTATCATGTACCAAGTAAGAACGCTAGCTTTTAGGGTCAGGCTGTTTTTGAACCATGGCTATGGGACCCTGGCTCCCTTTGTATGTGAATGGGGATGTTCTCTGAAAGATGGAGACACATGTCATATGAAATGTATAGCATGGGTCCTGACACGGGGTGGGGGTTTCTCATGGCCTGCTTTGTTAACACCCAGTACTGCAAGCACCTGGCCCTGTCCCAGCCATTCAGCTTCACCCAGCAGGACATGCCCAAACTTCGTCGGCAGATCTACAAGGAGCTGTGTCACTGCAAACTCACTGTGTGAGCCTCGTACCCCAGGCCCCAAGCCCGTTAATGGGCAGGGGGACGTGGGAGTCCCTTCCCAAGAAACTCCAGTCCTTTTCCTCTCTTGCCTCTTCCCCCTCAGTTCCCTTTGGTTTTTCATATTTAAATGTTTCGATTTCTGTATTTTTTTTTTCTTTGAGAGAATACTTGTTGATTTCTGATGGGCAGGGGGAACTACAGAAAAGCCCCTTTCTTCCTCTGTTTGCAGGGGAGTGTAGCCTTGTGGCCTGGGTGGGGCTGTCATCCTCCCCCTTCCCCCGTGCAAGGAGCAGGAAATCAGTGCTGGGGGTGGTGGGCGGGCAAAGGGATCACTGCCTGCCAGATCTTCGAACTTTTTTTTATATATATATATAAATGCCACGGTCCTGCTCTGGTCAATAAAGGATCCTTTGTTGATACTTAAGTGGTGGTCTTCCTTAAAGGGCCTCAAATTAGTGGATATGCTTAGTTCCAGCCAGTGCTGTTAGCTATAACCTATTTTGGCGCTTGAGATGAAAGAGGTCAGCTTTGCGTCTCTGGCTCAGGCGGTGCCAACACCATGTCTTTATCACCCAAACAAATCCCCCAGATGGGAGCAGAGGGCAGGAAGAAGGGAAAGTAGGTAAGCCTCAAAAATAAGGGTGTCCTAGAGGGAAGCTGGGGAACTGGACACAAGGGACTGGGGAGGGGGTGCCAGCCAGGATTCGTGACAGTACCCCAAAGCTCTTTACAGTTTTCTTCCATCCCTCCTCCACCCTCCAGCCAGGGGAATCCTCCCATCCCTAGGATATCACTCTTGATTCCTTCATCCCTGGTACACATAGAACACGTCCAGGCGGTGTAGAATCCATCTTTGCTGCAGGGGAAAACAAACGAGTTCAGTGGAGACCTGGAGCAGAAGTAAAGGGAAGTGATCACCCTTGGAGCCCGGAAGCCCCTGGAGGCTGAGACCTCGCCCCCCTTACGTGATAGGGCCTACTGAGCCACATGACTAAGGCACCGTCGCCTCCGCACGTGTGAGAGTGCAGGGCCCCAAGATGGCTGCCAGGCCTCGAGGCCTGACTCCTATATGTCACTTCCGTACCGGCGAGAAAGGCGGGCCCTCCAGCCAATAAGGCTGCGGGGCGGGTCTTCTCCTTGATAGGCGCCTGAGTTACCCAATGGTGGATGCGTGCCAGAGCGCCTAGGAACTAACGTCACGCCGAGTTGCTGAGCTCCGGCAGGCGGAGCTGGGGCGGCCAAGCCAATGCGATGGCCGGGGCGGGGTCGGGCGCTCTATAAGTTGTCGATAGGCGGGCACTCCACCCTAGTTTCTAAGGATCATGTCTGCGAGTCAGGATTCTCGGTAAGAAAGGCATTTGCAAGAGATTGTGGCTGCTTACCATACCGCCCCCTTCTGACGGGTCTGCCGGGGGGAGCTGAGAGGCCCACTAGGGTTGCGGGGGGAATCCGTCCTAGGGGAGCGAGGGGGAAGATCCCACGGCTGACGCGGCCACTAGAGTCGAAGGGGAGGATAGGGACAGCCCGGCTAGGGTCAGGCGTGCGAGGTTTGTTACGAGGTCTCGGCTGGAGGCGGTGCCGTGCGCGAAGTCCCGGCGTTGAGTGGCGAGACGGGGTCGCGACCTGGCGTGGGAAAGGAAGGTGGGGGCGGCCCCCACTGTGTGTGGCCCAGGGCCGGCAGGTCCGGTTGCCTCCCTGTGCCGGGGGAGGGACGGCTCGGGG
Organism: Cacajao melanocephalus; assembly: GCA_963573385.1. Lineage (NCBI taxonomy): Eukaryota > Metazoa > Chordata > Mammalia > Primates > Pitheciidae > Cacajao > Cacajao melanocephalus. The sequence goes on from CAUYLG010066944.1 coordinate 42,291, forward strand.
TTCCGGAGGATTCTGACGGTACCACTCGCCGGAGGCGGGGGTGCCTGAGTCCTCAAATCCAGTCGCTTCGTCGCGGCTAAAATACGGGCCGGGGGTTTGGCCGTTCAGTGTGCTGGTTTTCTTGACGGCCAGGACTGAGCCTAACCCCGAGGAGCGGCCGCGTGAGGCACCAGGAGCCCACCCGGCGCTGGGCGGGCGGGTCCATTTTGCCGCACAAGCCGGGCTATTGGCAAACTGCGGATGGGCAGGTCCACTTTCCTTCGGGGGTGAGCGGCCTGAGGTATGGGAGGGCGATGCGACTTCGCGACGGGGGCGGGCGGGATGTGGATTGTACCCTGGAGGGGTGGGAGACGCCGCCGGGTGGTCGAGGGAGCGAGCACATGGTGGCCTGAGGCGTTCCCCTCCCCCAGTCTGCTTCGCTTCTAAGTGTTGTGCAATCTCCCCCTTTGCTAGCTCGGCTTGGGCTCATTGTGCGCGAGGCCGCCACCGCCCGCGGCCTCCCACATCCGGGCAACGTGAAGGGGGGGGGATTCGGCTGGAGGGAGTGGGGGAGGGCGCGGGCGGGATGACGTGGGGGGGGAAGGGGATGTCTTACCCTTCTATCTGGGAGGTGAAGGGCGGGACTTCCGGCGCGCTGATGCTGTGGTGGGAGGTGCACGCGCTTGGGCTTTAAGCGGCTGGGTCGGGCCCACGTGGACATGGCGAAAAGCACCACCTCTGGGCACTGTGAGCACGGCGGCACGTCTGCCAGTTTGACTCTGCAGAAGGGGGTCACCCCATTATGTCGGGGGTGGCCTAGCCTGAGCTGCTGCCTGCATGGGGCAAAGGCCTCATTCAGTTTTGTAGAAACCCCTCTTCTGGGTACCTTTTGGGAACTGGTGGGAGTTGGATATGGGAGAGCACGTTGACGGCATGCTGGCCACTGCTGACAGAAAGAGCCCGGCTGTCAGGATTTCTGAGTGCTTCGGTGGGGCAGGGAACAAAACTTGTGCTTTAAACCAACAGATCCAGAGACAATGGCCCTGATGGGATGGAGCCCGAAGGCGTCATCGAGGTGAGAGTGGACACATGGAGTTCTGTCCTCCCCCATTACAGTTCTCAGTCTTAGAGTGGCCCTTTAGGTTGATTACTCAGACCATCTAGAAGCGGCTGGTTTCCTTAAAGGGAGGAGGGGTCGTGAGCTCTGAGGCCTTGGTTAGTAGGCACCAGATCCTGTCTGCTCTGGAACTACAGCACAGCCTCACCTTTTCTACCACTCAAGCTTTAATTTTTTTGCATCCCGTAGAGTAACTGGAATGAGATTGTTGACAGCTTTGATGACATGAACCTCTCGGAGTCCCTTCTCCGTGGCATCTACGCCTATGGTTTTGAGAAGCCTTCTGCCATCCAGCAGCGAGCCATTCTACCTTGTATCAAGGGTGAGACCTCTCAGTCCCTGAAGAAATTTTGGACTGTCCCTGACCTGGGTAGAGTGGCATCTGGTTGGTGGTGCCCATCTCATATCAGCCAGGGACAAAGCAACCCCTTGTTCATCCCAGCTTGGCTTTTGATCTGTGCCTATACCTGGTTCATGCCTTGGACACATAAGTTTCCTTAAAAGAGGTGGTATTGTAGCCACCTTGTACTTGCTGTATATCCGTACTTCTAGTCCAGCTTGGTGTGCAATACTAGATGAGTTAATAACCCGTCCTTGTTTCTGATCTGGTTCCCATTGTGTAACTGTTGATGGGGTAAGGTAGCTTGTGAAGCATGAAATGCTTGGTTCATTGATCTCATTAACTTAGGGCTTGAATATCCCAAAGTATATGCTCTTGACCACGTTTAACTCCTAATTTATTTGTTTAGGTTATGATGTGATTGCTCAAGCCCAATCTGGGACTGGGAAAACGGCCACATTTGCCATATCGATTCTGCAGCAGATTGAATTAGATCTAAAGGCCACTCAGGCCTTGGTCCTAGCACCCACTCGAGAATTGGCTCAGCAGGTAAGAGTGGCTTTTCCCTCCTAAAGGGCTGATTTAGGGATGATGGGCATAATCCAGGGATCAGAGAGTTCACTTCTCATCACCAGTTTGGGAGGAAGAGATGGGCACCCTGCTGCTCTTGAGACCTACCTGCTGGCTTAATTAGAAGGTGTTTCCTGCCCAAACAAAACCATCACTTCCTCCACCTATTTTCTGAGTCAAATAGGAAGGTTCTTGGGTGGAGCCTGGCTGGCTGGGCAAGTTTGGTGGCTGTTTTCTGAATAAGCACCTTCACAGTGGGCTAAGAGACATCTCATTGGTGGTGGTGCTCTTAGAGTAGTCAGGCAGAGCAGATGGGCAGTCTTTTTTCACCCTGGCTTTAATGGGCAGAGCAGTTTTGTCTCTGGGGCACATACAGTTCTAATGCTGGACTCTTCCTGGGTCATGCTGAGACACTAGTCTCAAACAGTATTTATCGAGGCTCATGGCATTAAACGTTCTGTGGCAGATACAGTGATTTTTCTGGGTGTGGATAATGTAATAAAAGTTACAGCAGAGCTCCGTTCTAAGGCATTTGGGTCTCAGTTTTTCTGAGTGAATATGCCTTGTAGCTTGGGTCCTATGGCAGGAGTGCAGTAGGACATGGACGTGCTCACCTGTTTTATAAAACTGGTTGCTGGCCGGGCATGGTGTCTCACTCCTGTAATCCAGACACTTTGGCAGGCTGAGGCAGACAGATCACTTGAGGTCAGGAGTTAAACCACCCTGGCCAACATAGTGAAACGCCATCTCTACTGAAAAATACAAAAATTAGCCAGGTATGGTGGCAGGCAACAGTTATCCCAGCTACTTGGGAGGCTGAGGCAGGAGAATCACTTGAACCTGGGAGGCAGAGATTTCAGTGAGCCAAGTTTGTGTGCCATTGCACTCCAGCCTGGATAACGAGCAAAACTCTGTCTTAAAAAAACAACCCTGGTTGCTGCATGATGAGGCAGCTGGTCAAATTAGCTTTCAGAAAGTTAAGAGTTCTGAATGTCTAGAGTAAGATACTGAATTATCTGAGCGGCCTTATTGTGAATCACTGTACACTCAGGAACCAGACTGAGTTGAAATCCTGTCTTGCCATCTATTGACAGCACGATCTTAAGGATTTTAACCTCTGCCAGTTTCTCAGCTGAATGTGAGTTTACAATTAGTGCACACCCCCCAGGGTGGTTGGTTAGGAATAAATATGTGAAAAACATTAAGCATGGTGCTTGGCACAGTTGTAGCTAATATATGAACACCTATTTTTCTCTGGGCTCAGATACAGAAGGTCGTCATGGCACTAGGAGATTACATGGGTGCCTCCTGTCACGCCTGTATTGGGGGCACCAATGTGCGTGCTGAGGTGCAGAAACTGCAGATGGAAGCTCCCCATATCATCGTGGGAACCCCTGGCCGTGTGTTCGATATGCTTAACAGGAGATATCTGTGTAAGTAATTCAGTTCAACAATCCCCTAGGTCACTTCCTCTCATGCATGCTTTCCCAGTCTTTCAGCTTAAGCCAAAGTCATTCCCGAGGATGCTTATTTCCCTTAGAGGAAGAGTTGCTCTGTGATGAGGCCCATGCGTGTCATCTGAGCCTGGCTTCCCTGGCAGCGCAGCCCAGGCAGTGTTCTACTTCCCAGGGCTGTTGTCTGGCCAGGCAGGAAAGTCCTCGGCAAAGGATCAATCTTTGTATTCTGAGAGCAGACAACTTGGTCCCTCTGTTATCAGGAAAGTTGGGTGAATATATCACACATTTTCCTAATTATATGCTACATATTGGCTTTTTTTATTCTCTAGCTCCCAAATACATCAAAATGTTTGTACTGGACGAAGCTGACGAAATGTTAAGCCGTGGATTCAAGGACCAGATCTATGACATATTCCAAAAGCTCAACAGCAACACTCAGGTGAGGGCAGTCTAGCTTGAATAGCTAACGATTTTTTTTTTTTTTTTTTTGATGGCGTTTCTGTTCTTGTTGGCCAGGCTGGAGTGTAGTGATTGCTCTGCCTCCCTGGTTCAAGCAATTCTCCTGCCTCTCAGCCTCTCGTAGCTGGGATTACAGGCATGCACCACCATGCCCAGCGGATTTTTTTGTCTTTTTAGTAGAGAGGGTTTCACCATGTTGGTCAGGCTGATCTCAGACTCCTGACTGCTCAGGTATTTGCCTGCCTTGGCCTCCTAAAGTGCTAGGATTACAGGCATGAGCCACCACACCCAGCGATGCTTCTTTTCTAGAAGAAAAATATCAAGTGCTAGAAGAACCAAATTCTGGATTCTTGTCTTGAGCCTTTTTTTGCACCCACTTCAGTTTTAGGTGTGACTAGGGAAGGGAGCAGGCGTCCGAAAGGATTCACCGCTCTAAGGCTGGCCTTTTTCTCCATTAGGTAGTTTTGCTGTCAGCTACGATGCCTTCTGATGTGCTTGAGGTGACCAAGAAGTTCATGAGGGACCCCATTCGGATTCTTGTCAAGAAGGAAGAGTTGACCTTGGAGGGTATCCGCCAATTCTACATCAATGTGGAACGAGAGGTGGGGCCCAGTGCAGGAGGCGGGCCTGGTAGTGAGTTGTTGGGTATAGCCCCTGACTGATTTTGTCCCCCCACCTCTAGGAATGGAAGTTGGACACACTGTGTGACTTGTATGAAACCCTGACCATCACCCAGGCAGTCATCTTCATCAACACCCGAAGGAAGGTGGACTGGCTCACTGAGAAGATGCATGCTCGAGATTTCACTGTCTCTGCCATGCATGGAGATATGGACCAAAAGGAACGAGATGTGATCATGAGGGAGTTTCGTTCTGGCTCCAGCAGAGTTTTGATTACCACAGACCTGCTGGCCAGAGGCATTGATGTGCAGCAGGTTTCTTTAGTCATCAACTATGACCTTCCCACCAACAGGGAAAACTATATCCACAGAATCGGTCGAGGTGGACGGTTTGGCCGTAAGGGTGTGGCTATTAACATGGTGACAGAAGAAGACAAGCGGACTCTTCGAGACATAGAGACCTTCTACAACACCTCCATTGAGGAAATGCCCCTCAATGTTGCTGACCT
>CAUYLG010066945.1:0-56774 GCA_963573385.1 Cacajao melanocephalus
TTTTGAGGCTTTAAAACTTGAACTAGATTCCGAGTTGTTTGGAACACTACCAGCTTCCTTGCTCTTCAGCTTGCAGATGACCTATTGAGGGACTTTGTGATCATATGAGTCAGGTATCCTTAATACACTCCCTCACTATCACAAAAACAGCATGGCAGAACCACCCCCATGATCCAATCACCTCCCACCAGATCACTCCCTCAACATGTGAGGATTACAATTCGAGATGAGATTTGGGTGCAGTGCAGAGCCAAACCATATCACAATGTGATCATTTAGACTAAGAGAAAAATCAAAGCAAGAGAAAGGAAAAGAACCTTGTAATGTGGATTGCTTATGAGAGAACAATAAATGTTAAATTAGAAAAATAAACAGAAAACAAAGTCAAGTCAATTAATGATATAATGTTTGAAGAACTTGGCTTAAGGAGAGAAGAAAATTCAGTTATTCTGAAGTAATCAATTAGGAATAATCTCACTCTATACTTCAGTGATCAAGGATAAAGAATTTGGGCAGAACAATATTACATATGGCTAATGAAACAAGGCTTGCAATTGGAAGACAGTGAATTAGAAACTACAGTAGTACAAAGTGAATATGATCAAGATTTTTGTGAAGATTTTGATAGATAAGAAACTTTTCTCAAAAAATGTAAGTCAATAAAACACAGAATTAGACACATAAAAAAAGTTTGAGGAATCATAATCTACTTCAGCCATGTACTCAGTAGTGATGATGTTCCAGAAATGGTTTTGAATAGTTTAGTTCATTCGTTAAATTAGAACATTAATTCAAAGAATGTTATTATTAAAGGTATTGGGTTTTTTTCATCCTAACACCCATTATTACCATAGTAAATTTAATTTATGACAATTATTAAAAATCTAACTGCTTTGCTAATGAGCAGTTCAGGATTGTACATACTGCCAATTTTTGGAGAATAATTTGTGAGAAGTCAACTGTAGGCATCTGGAACAGACAGAGAGCGGTGAGAAAGACAAGATGTATCTTTTTTCTTTGACTTTGTCATGTTTGCAAATAATTCTTTATAACAGCTATAAGCATCTTGTTATTAGCACAAGAATGAAGTCAAAATCAAAGATAGCAATTCTTTTATAATTATTAATGATACAGGAAAACTTTCAGAATACTCATCCTAGGATTAAAATGCCTCATGAGTTCCTAATTTTGTGACAAGCCAGAATTTTTATTTAATAGTCATTTATTCATTTCTTTCCTTTTTTCAGTTATTTGAATGAATAACACTGAATGGCATCCAGACATATAAAGTTTTTCTCTTTCCTTATAAGAAAGAAAAGTTATGTTAAATCCCTTTAACCTCTAAATAGAATAAAAAATGCAATAATAGAAAGACAGTAGGTTGGTGGTATGAAATTAACAACTTGGCATCTGTGGCAAATATCTACTTACTGTCAAATATTTACCCAAAGAAAAACATTCTTTGCTGTCAAATTTTATTAGAGCTTGCACTGAACAAGGAAGAGGTCTCATAGGAATATTTCTTGTTTGACAAGAAATGAACACAATGTCATTTTGCTTTCTCTTTGTGGAAAGATGAAAATAAACACATATTTAAGTAATTCTGAGATCTTTAAAGTTCAAACATTCTCCCTATCAAAAATGAACTGTGGGATATAACATAGCATCTGGTAACAACTGTGGCTACCCACCAATATTTCCTTGGTATAGTAATAAGAGTCGAAAGACTGAGCTGGGGAATATCAGGTAGCTAATTTTGATTGCAATGTGATTTAGGGATGAGAATAACCAGCATGCTTTCAGAGCTTCCATGGTATCGTGTTGCGCATTGGGATTCAGCAAACTGTGATCTCTCCAAATACTAGTGAACCCTATATTTGCTGTTGTATTGGTGATTGTTTACTTTTGGCTTACTTTAAACCATTCAATCAAATTGCTATTTGATGTTTACTGTGTGAAAAATGTTGCAATAAATGCATCCTAATTCTAGGCATTTCACATTTTTCTGCTCTATATTTCACATGATTTTGACATTATCAACATCATTCTTATTTGACATTATCTAATAGAGACACTCGTTATTTTTACAATGACGTTGCACATTTATACATAGGATATGGCAATGGGAGTTAGAATTTAACTTTAAGTCTTTTATTTTCAAGAAGATATATGTTCTTACAAATACCCTCTAATATGGATAAATGTCATGGTCATTAATTATTCTATACCAGATTTTTATATATTACAATATTACAATTAATTCACTCCTCGTACTCCTTCTTTACCAAATATATACTAAACTAGCAAACAAGGTACCAAAAAAATCTAGTTGATTTCTAAAGTTGGCCCCTCTAATAGCTATATATTAATACCTAGTCCAATAGTTTGTCATTAGCTCAACAGTGTGAAGGAGGGTCCAGAGTTTCAGTTAGACAGGTAGCTGAAAGATCTATTGCACAGCATGGTGACTAACTATGATTCATAATAATGCATTGTATACCTGAAAATTGCCAAAAAAATAGGTCTTTAATGTTCTCACACACACATACACAAATTAGTATATGAGGTGATATGTGTTAGTTTAATTATTTCACAATGTATAAAAACATCATTATACAATGTAATTATACATGTTTTTTTAATTTGTCAATTATATCTTAATAAAGCTGAGGGGGGAAATGGGTATAACAAACATTAATAAAGTGAAATTGAAACAAACAAAAAAGAGTATGGCACACACTGCAAACGGCTGCCTTCATCCATGCTCCCCAAGGCTCATGTATCCCAAATTATAAATGTAGATTATTATATGTTTTTGAATTATACCTGTCTACATGGCATCTGTGGTCTATCTGTAGTCCTTAGTTGCTGAAGACTATGCATAGCATATACACCTTCTCTAAAGCACCTAGACTACTTTTTCTTGAGTAAGTAGCATGTTTGGAGAAATGACCTCATGCCACCTTCATTGAAGGGCTGCCTTCTCTTACTCCTCCCCAACTCCCACCTCTATCTTGTCCTACAGATGGCTTGGGACCTTTCCACTCCTTTTTGTCTGAGAAATTTAAAACTCTAGGGCTTCATCAGATCACATTCTACATCTTTGACCAACTTTGAATCCCATTTTCATCCCATTTTTACCATACCATCTTTCTATTCACTCTCCAAAATTGCAAACCAGGCTTCTTCCCTTCTTTGTACAGCAAATATGCCACTCTTCTCCAAACCTCTACCCAGCAAAACTGTTCTTTATATTTCTATCACCATCCGTGTATCACCGAGGCAATATAGATTAGTAGAAAAAACTTAAACATAGATTTTGGCAACAGCCTATGTAGCAATCAGTGTTATTATCTGTACTACTAATAATCATTAGTAAAAGTCTGCCATGCAGAACTATGTTGTCTTTGTGTATATATAAGATACAAAAGAATACATACATGCTAATGTATCGTTAGTGTTCCCAACTATCATCCTCTCCAAAGGTTAGAGAAGTCACAGGAGGCATGGCATGGAATAAAATAGTAATATTTTAGTGGAAACATGAAATTGAAGCTAAGGGTCAATCGAAGAAATGAAAGCCTATTCACCATGATAACTTCAAAACGCATTGTCAGGTGGCTTCAGAGTTTCCACAATACATTCATGAATGCTCCACTGAGTTGAATAGCAGATTCATGTGAGACAACACCAATGCCTGAGGTTCTTATAATAAGAGGGAAAGTTTGACACAGACACAGGGAAATTCCACGTGACAAATGAGACAGAGATTGGAATTATGCAGCTACAAACCGAAGAATGTCAAAGATAGCTATCATACCACCAATATGAAGAGACTAAGAAGGATCTTATCCTAGAGGCTTGAGGGGGAACAGCATTGCCAACATTACGATTTCAAACTTTTAGCCTCCAGATAAATGAGGGAATAAATTTCTGTAGTTTAAAGCTACTTGGTCATTACCGCAGCCTTGGCAAAGTAATATGTGTTAATAATAAGTATTTTGAGTCATTATATATTAAAGAGTACAAAATATGTGTAGAGAAAAGGGGTTAACATTCTGAAATTTAAAAAGTGGGCTTATATCTCAAGTACGCCACTTAGTACTTTCTCTTGGAGCAAGTTGTTTATCCAATTCAAATCAAAAGTTCCTCGTGAAATGGGAATAAAAATTGTATTTTCTTCATATGATTTTAGCATGAAGAAATAAGATCATGGGTTTAAATCAATTTCACAGTGTCTGGAATATTATAAAACCTCTATATATGCATTCAAAAGATAATGAGTCTACAAGAGTGATCTCAAAGTTCAGAGTGACACTTACCATTTGATAAGTGTCAAAACAACCATTTGATCTCTTTGCCCTCCTTCACAGAACGACTAGCACCTCTCACATAAGCACACTGCTTTAAACAGTGACACAGTTTTACCTGGGGTCAAGCCAACAGCCAGCAATGCCTAGATGTCTACAATTCTTTAACAGTACTGCATCTGCTTGAAAATTGGAACTTAAGTAAAATATCACACATAAATGGGCTTGGAAGGTAACTGAAAAACATTATTTTAACGACTTTTCCCCTGTGCAGTAACTTGCCACCGTTAAAGTCAAGAGACTTATATTTTTCTAACCTATCTGTTTCATGAACGTATTGCCTTAAAAATAATCAACTTCCACTAAGTTGCCAGACAGGAAAGAAGATCTAAGAAAAATCAGAAAGAACTCTTCAGTGATCATCAGAGCTCTGGCTGACATCAGTGTTTGTTAACATGTCTAGTAATCACCTGGAGTGTTTGTATTAAAAGAAGATTATTCAGCTATGACGCTCAAAAGTTTATGATTTATAAGGTCAGAAATCTGAGATTTTAACAGGTCCCTTATGTGATGCTGTTGCAGGTGGCCTGGGAGTCATGTTTTAAGAAACACTGGCCTTTATAAATATGGAGCAGCAAAAGTCTGATAGCTTTGTTTTAGTATTCTTGAGACGTATTTGAATATATACACATCTAAAGCCACTGATTTCATGTTCAAGTACCTGGATCAAAATTCCACATAAAAACATCTCACATCCCATTCTTTCATTGGTATCTCCCACTCCACTCAACTAGGATGTAAGGAAAAAAAGAAAAAAAGCCTCAAATTGTTATTCATGTAGTAACTTAGCTAAAGTCTAATTTTGAAAATAAGCCCTTGAACTCAGGATTTTACTTATAGGCCCTGGGCAATCTCAGGATCTGCCCTAGCTTCTGAAGTGCTATTTTAAGGGTGGCTCTCAACCAGTGCTGCATTATAATTGTGTGTGGAACTTTAAAATGTTACGTCTCTGACCAATTAAATTGTTATTTTTGGTTGCGTTCATAGAGCATAGGGATTCCTGAATTAAATCTAACGTGCAGACCAGATTGAGAACCACTGCTTGATCCGAACAGATTTATCAAAGGCTATATGACCAAGCCCTCTGCCTGACAATAAGGAGAAAACTGCTGTTTCTGAACACTCTTGAACTCTCAGACAAGATGACCTCAGGAAGTGTCACAGAGTATTTGTATATGTATAAGACTTTAGATAATGATGTTCTCATATAATATGCATTCCAAGTTTCAGAAATAAACTATTTGAAAAAAAAAAAAAAAAAAGGTGGTCTAGCACAGAAGTCTGAGAAGAAGAAAACACTATAGCTCATGTTACCAGCTTAACATTCCAAGAAGAATAAAAGCATATGGAGATTAAGATAAATTTTAACAGAATTCTAGTCTGCCAGAGATGTCATCTCTAAAAGAGTAAAGTTCACAAATGGGAATATTCCATAAAACACAAATCATATTCCATATGTTTAGGTTTAAAAACAGAGTATGTTTGGTCTAGAATAAATTGTTCTTATTAAAGAATCAACATTACACAAATCAGCGGGACCCAGGACCATAAATTATTTTTGTTCCTAATTTTTACTAAATACTGTCATCCTCAGAAAGATTAAACAGTTAAGCCTATCTTGATTAAAAACTACTCCAACACACCCTATTCCAACACACATACATGAATATTTTTCCCTGAGAGGATCTGAACGTAAGTTAATCATAAATAAACTACTGTAATACTTTCCAGGTAAAAAGAATGAGATAATAATTGATTTTGTCCCGACAAATAAGATTAAACAAGATGTGGAGCAGCTGTGTGTCAGGAAGAACTACTAAATATCTAGGCAAGCAGAGCTCACAGTGTTGAGGTACCAAACCAAGGTCTCAAAGGATGAACTTGTCACTTTGGAAATGTTCTAAGACCACTCTACAAATTCTAAAAGCTACCAATCATCAAAGAATAAAATGGACCAATTTTCTAAAGGTGATGAATTCCATAAGTTACAACAATTTTCTGGGCAGCTATGTCTCAAATACATGGTAAATTTGACCTTTTAAGTGTTATAACTGCTGCAAACTCTGAAATGAATTGATCCGCTTTTTTTAAAAGCGAGATATGTTTTTTATATATCTGTAGGTTCTCACTGCAGACATTTTAGTAATGTCCAAAATTATGGTATAGTTATATTATCGCAACAAGATCACAGTATTTGTCAGTTTATAATGGGGATAACAAATTGATGAAGTCTACCTAAAGAAGGATTAGCTTGTGAAATATAGTTGGGTAAGTTGTTAAAAGGACTAAATGTGATTAAGCAGCTTCTACAAAGTGAATAATCTTTCCATATGTCCTCTGCAAATTACCTTTTGGTGATACATATACACACACACACACACACACACACACACACACACACACACGTGTGTATATATATATATGTATGTATGAGCGGTTTATTTATATATATATATGTTGACTCTACTGATATAAGTTAAAGAACAATTTAATGTATTGGGCATTCTACCTGTTAGCTGAGTGATCATCTGCCCATTTCAGGCAATAAGTAGATTTGGAAACTGAATATTAATGAATAAATTAAAATATCTTCGCTTTCAGTTTTCTTTAAATAAAATGACTAAAGAAAAAAACACTAACAAATGTTATCACAAATTTTATATAAGATTTAGAATGTAAAGTAAATTATCTTAGGAGATAAAATCATTATATAATAGATATCATGATTATCTTAAATTTTCGATCTATTTTTATTGCTTAAATTATTCACAACCATTGTCCTTTATCAATTTATGTTTTATAGTTTAATTTATTCAAATGATATATATTTTACTGTCTTAATGAAATCACAGCTGTGAGAAATCTTATTTATTAAAGGAGACTTAGCAACTCCCAGATATATACTTGATTTTATATTGCAGTTAGATTTGCAAATGGCAAATTGATTAAAAGGCTGATTTATATTCTATATACAAGCATGTTTCATTTTCACAAATTGAAGGTTTGTGGCAACCTTGTGTGAACAACTCTATTGGTACTATTTTTTCCACCAGCGTGTGCTCCCTTTATGTCATGGTGTCACACTATGGTAATTCTCACAATATTTCAAATGTTGATCATCATTATTATATCTGTTACGATAACCTGTGATCACTGATCTTTAATGTTACTATTTTAATTGTTTTGGGGGCATCACAAGCCACCTCCACATAAGACCGTAAACTTAACTGATAGATGCTGTGTGTGTTCTGACTTTCCCATGACTGCTGTTCCTCCTGTCTTCTTCCCCATTTACTAAAACACAACAATATTGAGACTGGGTCAGTTAATTACCTTATAGTGGCCCCCAAGCATTCAAGTCACTCACTGTAAATCCAAAGCTATAAATAATTAAGCTTAATGAAGAAGACATATTTAAAGACAAGACAAAATCTAGGTCTCATATCAAATAGTTAGTTAAACTGTAAATACTAAGGAAGTTATTGAAGGAAATTCAAAATGTTATTCTAGTAAACACATAAATAATAAGAAAATGAAACAGTCTTATTGCTGATATGGAAGAAGTTTGAAAGATCTGGATGAAAGATCAAACCAGGTGCAACATTCCCTTAAGTCAAAGCTTCATCCAGAAAAAAGCTCTAATTCTCTTCAATTCTGTAAAAAACTGAAAGGGGTGAGGAAGGTGAGAGAAAAAAAGCTTGAAGCTAGCAGGGGTTGGCTCATGAGGCTTAAGGAAAGAAATTGTCTTCATAACATAAAAGCGCAAAGTGAAGCAGCAAGGGCTGATATGGAGCTGCAGCAGGTTATCCAGAAAAATCTAGCTAAGATTAATTGATGAAGGTAGATACACTAAACAGATTTTCAATGTAAATAAAGGAACCCTCCAATAAAAGAAATTATCATCTAGGACGTTTATAGCTAGAAAGGAGAAATCAATGCTTGACTTCATACATTCAAAAAATAGGCTGACCCCCTTCTTAGGAACTAATATAGCTTGTGACTTCAAGGTGAAGCCAATGTTCACTTATCATTCAGAAAATCCAAGGGCCCTTAAAAATTTGGCTAAATCTACTCTGCCTGTGCTTTATAAATAGAATAATAAAGCCTGGAGGACAGCACATCCTTCTGTAGCATGGTTTACTGAATACTTTCAACCCACTATTGAGACCTACTTCTCAGATTTTCTTTTAATATTGCTGCTTACATTGTTTCTAGTAACTCAAGACCTCTGATGTGGATGTACAAGGAGGTAAATGTTATTTTCATAACTACCAATATAATATCCATTCTGCAGCCCATAAATCAAGGAGTAATTTTGATGGTTAAGATTTATTATTAAAAAATACATTTTATCAGACCATAGCTGCCATAGATAGTGGTTCTGATAATGAATCTTGGCAATGTACGTTGAAAGCCTTCCGGAAAGGACTCACCATTCTAGATACCATTAAGAACATTCATGATTTATAGGAAGAGGTCAAAATGTTAACAGCAACAGGATTTAGGAAAAACTTGATTCCAACTTCATGGATGGCATTGAGCTGTTCAAAAACTTCAATGGAGGAAGTAACTGCAGAAGTGTTAGAAATAGCAAGGGAACTAGAATTAGAAGTAGAGCAGGAAGATATTACTGAATTGCTGCAATCTTATGTAAAACTTCAACACATGACGAGGTGTTTCTTATGGATGAACAAAGAAAGTAGTTTCTTGAGATGGAAAATACTCTTGGTGAAGGTACTGTGAACTTCTTTAAAATGACAACAAAGGACTTAGAATATTACATGTATTTAGTTGATAAAGCAGTAGCAGAGTTTGAGAAGACTAATTTTGAACAAAGTCCTGATTTGGTTAAAACGCTATCAAACAGCATTGTATAATACAGAGAAATCTTTTTTGAAAGGAAGAATCAATTAATGCAGGAAATGTTACTTTCCCTGACTTTATGAAATGACCACTGTCACTCTAGTCTTTAGCAACTTCCCTTATCAGTGAGCTGCCATCAACATAAAGGTAATACCTTCCAATGACAAAAAGATTACAAATCGCGGAAGGCTCAGATGATCATTAACATTTCTAGCCATAATATATTTTTTAAATTAAAAAATCTTTCAAGATATATGCTATGACACAGTTAGTACACTAAGTTTTAGTATAAACATAATTTTTATATGTACTGGGGAAAAATTTGTGTCACCTCTTTATTGCAATATTCACTTTATTGTGGTCTGGAACCCTACATACGAAATCTTCACAGTATACTATTTTTCCCAAATATTTATTGCCTAATGAAAATAGCTACCTACAGAATACAGTGACAATTATCCAATTTTCACAAGACAAATTAAAAATACAAGTTCCATGGTATTGGACTATGGATATGATGCATGTTATTTTTAACCAATTTATTTGCTAAAGAACATCTCTCTGATGAATTATTTCCTTGAGGTAAATGTATCATTGAAATTTTGAATAACACAATTCCTGCACCATTAAACAGTGAATATCTGAAAGAAACAAGTAACATATTAGTACTTATTAATTATATGAGTGTGTATGCACATATAAACTAGTTTGGGTAAAATATAAATATTTTAAAAATTCAATCACTTAGAGTTTGGAAGAGAAGTATTGAAGAGGACATCTATAGTTTGCCCAATAGCCAAAACACTTTATATAGTTTCTATCCTATCACCAGCCCTTCCTCAATGGCATTAAATGTTAATCGTTTCCTGTGAATTATACTAACAATTTTCTAAGCACTAAGGAAGAAGCCAACATATTGACAGCATTTATTTGTTATGTGAGAGATTAAACAATGAAATAAGATTTAGAAGTTCTCTCTTAAAGATCTAATAATCAAGCAACTTCAGGGAAAATTATTTACAAAGTGTTTACCATCTAGAAATACTCTGTTTCCTTATCACGTGCACGTAGTACTTTTTCCTGTTGTTATTTACAAATAGAAATATGCAGATATTCCACAAGAAGAGAGTCAGAACCTGTATGACTTAATCAACCTAGAACTGTCCTCCATTTCTATTTACCATGTAAGGCTTATTCCGTTGTTTCAACTTTGAGGAGATTAAAGAGAGCCTCAAGACTTTGGAACCACAGTTATGAAACTATTCAAACTTTCTGGGATTTTTGTATTCTTCTCTAACATGGATATGATAATGGCACTTACATCATAGTGATGTTGTGAGAATAGGCAAAATTATGTATTTATTTATATTTTTTCTTCAACTTTTAAATTCTGGGACACGTGTGGGGGATGTGCAGGTTACATAGGTAAACATGTGCCATGGTGGTTTTCTGCAAAGATCAACCCATTACCCAGGTATGAAGCACAGCATCCATTAGATATTCTCCTTGATGCTCTCTCTCCCCATACCCCACTCAACAGGTGCCGGTGTGTGTTGTTACCCCCAAGTGTCCATGTGTTCTCATAGTTCAGCTCCTACTTATACGTGAGAACATGTAGTGTTTGCTTGAAATTGTTTATTTATGATTCTTCACCAAAATATTATTTTATTTGGAATATAAATACTGCTTTGATTATAAAACTATATCCTAGCATCAAAACACCAAGTGATGATTATGAAAAGCAAACCTTATAAAATGTTGACATTTGACAATTGCAATAAATGGGTCTCTGATTGAAAACTGTAGATTCAAATGTAGCTAGTTTAAACAACTTCACGCATGTTAGAATAAAAGGTAAAGCACAGACCATGTGCTGGTGTGTGTGTGTGTGTGTGTGTGTGTGCATGTGTGCGTGTGCATGTGTGCACACGTGTGTGCGTGAGCGCGTGTGCATGTGCGTGCGTGTGTGTGCGTGTGTGTGTGTGCACGTGTGTGCATGTGTATGTGTGTGTGTTTGTGTGTGTGTGTGTTTAGTCTTTATTCAGGAATAATGATGGCATTCCTTAGAGACAGTAGTAATAATTCACCATTTTCTCAAAGTATATTTTATGTAAGCTCGAAGCATTTTACTTGTAATATCTCAAAAACATTTTAACAAAAATTTCTGGTAAATATTACCAACTCAAGCTTACACATGAGGGAGTTGAGGCTTACCCAGTTTAACTGACTTTTTAAATGATACGCACTTAGAAAGTGACAAAGATTTCATTCAAACTAAGAGCTATTTGGTTCTTAAAGACATTCGTTATTCAATAAACATGAAATCACACAATAACAGCATTTAGTAAAGTAAATTGTAAAAGAATGCCATTGGAGTAGAGAGGTAGGCTTTATTAATATAATAAAAATCTTTCTTAAAAACCCTAAAACTGAATATTGGCTTACTTTCTTAAGGTAAAATATTCAATGTATATTAAATATATTAATATTTTATTGTAAGATATAACTCGTAATGAAATTAATATTGCTACATTATACATAACCAACATGAAAACTAATATATAATTCTATATAACCATTGACAAATCTTAACATATTGATCTTAATTTTATAGCTATAGTTTTAATTTTTTAATTTTAATTTTAATTTTTCACTATAGTAGAGTGTTAGTAGGGAATATTATAATGTCTTGGAAAAAAGTGTGCAGATAATTGTGACCATTATGATTTCTCAATATTAACATTTTTCCATATTATCTTCAACTCTCATAAAAAGTAGAAGAAAAAAATAGAGATTCAGCTAAAGTTTCACTTCTTCCCTATCTACACTATGATCACTACCTCACTAAAGTTTAATGTGTGAAGTAGAATCTATGTAAGTTTAGGACAAATTAAAATCCTGATTCAATATTTTTACACCCAGAGCCCTTATAAAATACCTTGGATACCACACTCATCATTATCATCATCAAAAACAGCTAAAATAAAATGTGCACTGGGACTATTTCTGCAAACTACGATTTCTTTGGCTTTTTAATCCTCGGAGTTAAGGTTGCTAAGGTTGACAATCAAAACTCCTGTGGAGATGAGTGCCAGCGTTAACTTCTACAGCCCTTGTGGCTCTAACATGATGATTCACAAATCTGTCTGCATAAAAGAATTTTCAGAGGAGTTTTTAGTAACTTTGATGCCTCCCCACTCCACTGCTATAAGCAGATCCGTTAAATTAGGTGGTCTAACTAAATGTGCCTGCCAGAAAACTACAGCAAATATCATTCCTGATGGAGAAATTTAGACGCACTCTCTAACAATTGAGAAAAACAAAAATGCTTACTATTGCCACTTTGTTTAAAACCCTAAAGCTGGTTCTTGCCAAAGTAGTAAGAAAAGCAGTAAAGTGCAGGAAAGAAGGAACAAACTTTAATTTTCATGAAGTTCAAAATAATATATTTTTAGTTAGAATGAAAACTGGCTTCATCTCATAGATTAAAATTAGATATAATAATCAAAATTTTTAATGATGGATCTAAATAAGAAGAAAATACATTAAATTATATATTTTCACATAAGAAATGAGGGAAAAGTGCATACTAGAGTCTAGAAATATATATGTTAAATGGCATATATAAAGAAAAACTCTTAGAGTTTAATGAGATAAAACATGGAATTTTTTAAACATATTTATGTAACATTTGATTGACTTCCTGTTGATGCCAAACAAATTACATTATGCCATCAATACTTTAAGGGAGTTATATCTAAAGGAACAAAAGAATATTCCTGTAGGTTCTCTCCAAGAATATTTTATATCTGAGATAAAATTTCCTCTGAGATTTCAGATGGATATACATAGGCAGGTTGAATTTAAGCACAGCATTGACTTTCAGCATCTTTTCTGACTTTTAAAGGGCACTTGCAAAAGGAGGAAGTAAGGTCTCTATGATCTGTGATAGTTTCACATGCCTTTGATACTTCTGGTTTTCCTCTAGGGTAAAAGGAGAACATAGTTCAGCAGCTTCATAACAGGGGCCTTTTGAGGAATTACTTACCGGGGCCAGTAGGAATTAAAGAGGAGTGACAGGCAGACCTGTTCTCCCCTCTGAAACAATGAATGTAAGGAAGTGCTTTTGCCTCTTCTCTGCTTTAAGGCATATGAATAAGGTCTCTATAGAGTTTCTCAGAAGAAATATTTAGTTCATTTTCTATTTGATTTCCAAGTTGTGAATGTTAGGTAAATAGTTTAGTCTGTGCTTTTCTTTTTTTAATTAATAATTTAGGAGCTTTGCACATATTAAGGTACAGAAATAGCATGAAGTTACTCACTCATGGCTTAACCAAAAGACCTTTTGTTTTTTGCCCTTCTAGATCTTGTCTCCTAAATTTGAATTCCTGATGCAAAGACTTCAAAGTTAATCTGCTAAGTGGGACATCATAATTAACACTGTAAATCATCTGTAGTTATAGATGATACTGTCTACTCCAAAAAACAGTGTACTTGGTTTCTATTCAATATCATAAATGGATTAGGCTGTACCTCAATATTTAAAGACTATACTGAAGAGAATAAATTGAAATCATAGTCGATCAATTGGTGGGACTTTTCACGTATCTGTCTTAAAGCCAATGTCTTAAATAATAAAAATATCTTTTTGTTTATAAGTGTTTTCTCAAAAGTATTTTGAAGTAATGAGTTAGAATATGTCCATTTAAAATTTAAATATTATGTATAGTGCAGTAGTAATATATATTTGAAAACAGCAGTATTGTCTAAATATAAGTGTCATGAGGGCAGATTTCTTTTCTATTTTGTTCCCAGCTATATTGTCAGAGTCTAGAAGAGTGCCTGGTTCACAAGAGTATTCATTTGATAGATGCCTAAGTCTGCATTATTTAATACAGAATTCATATGATACTGTTTTTTTAGCATGAAACAATAGCTTAAAAATAATAAGAAAAGAGAAAGGATGTCATCTTTTATTAGTCATATATTTAAGAAATGGACATTTAAAAATATCACATTTCCCAGTATTGTGAATAGATACAGTGAGCAATTTTTATCATTGAGCTAAAATAATTAAAGTTTGCTTCATATAGCCTGGCACTGTTTCTCATTGTTATCTTTTAAAGTAATATTATAGGAGCCATTTTTTAAAGGATTTTTCCCCATAGTCTCATAAAGTCAGAAAATGTCTGCTTTGTTTTGTTTCAACTGTTTTTAAGGAGACAGAAAGGGATTTTGAAAACTCCTTACTTAAAAACAGGTACAAAACTTAATTAAATTTCTCTTTAAGGCTTTAAAGGGCAACGAATAAAAATAAATTTATCACCACTGCCCACACCCCAATGACTAGACTTCCACATAAGCAATCTACTGAGAAATCTCATTCTTTCCAATAATGTATTTATATTTCAAAAACTTTTCTTACAATATTTTACTTCAAATGAATAATGGATGTAAAACAGATTAAAAATCTGCTATTCAGTGATTATATTTAGTTTTCCATTTTATTTCTTTACAGGCAAAATTTGATGCAAAGTCCACAAAAAATGCCATTCAGAATAGACATGTCTTCTAGTTAATTAAAAATATACCAACCCAAAGATCTCTTGTTGCAGTCTTGGAAGTTAGTTTCACAAGAAGACAAAGACATTGGAAAGTGAATTAGCATCATGTACTATCCCCATAGCCATGAACTGTCAGTTTATATGTTTAACCAGAGTATGAGGTTGAGAGCATTGCTGTCCAAAATCAACATGCCAAGTTGATTTTATTTCTAATCTAGCTCAATTAGACACAAAGAAACCCACAGTAACCAAGACACAAGTGATGCTGTCAGAGGCATTTCCTCTGATGTATTTTGTTTTCCCGAGTTGGAGTTTCAGACTTCAGAAAAAGTGTTTTTATATTTTTTTCCCTCTGGACCAAACCTTATCTTCCTCTCATGTAATCATCCAGGGAAAACTGAAGCTAACGGCTACTCTCTTGAATTTATTCTGGCTTATATTCAAAAACTAATCTATTGCCCTTAAAAAGTACTTAAGTTTTACTTGATGAAAGCTTTTGGATGGTCAAAATAAACATATGTTTCAAATATTACCTTCAAACAAAAGTAAAAACAATTTCAGAACTTCTATAAATATGCATTCTATTTCTTTCCAAAGAAAAGAAATTTTAGAATACATTCTTACTGGATCCTTGAATGAATGATTATGCTGAATGTATATATTCGTAGACCCTAAGTATCCTAAAGTCTAATTTAGTTCAATTTGGAGAATGCCCTCGAGGTGACATGAAAGAGATAAATCATGTCTCCAATTCAAGCTTCATATTTGGGCAGGAAGTATCTTGAAGTAAACATGACTGTCTAAGAACGATTCACCTTCATATTTATATACCTCACCAATAAAAAATAAATACTTCCAGGTAAAAGGAAAGAGTAATGTATACAGTATGGATTCTAGCATTTTTATATACTATCAAACTTCATTATACTACAGAAATTCATTATTCTTTACAATCTGGAAAGGAAATTATTTTAAAATACAATGTTACATGTAACAACAAACATCACTTTCAGGGTATTTTTCAGTCATGACTTTCTTCAGCTATCAGTTAATAAAATTGATTGTCAGTTTTTCATATTCACAAATTCTAAAAGGAAACAACAAACATTTAATGATCAAAATGATTTTCTTGTGTGATAATTTTATATAATTTATATAAGTGGATAATGTGTAAGTTATAGTCCTTATTGGTGGGAAATTATTTTATGTTTCAGCTTAATTTATTGCTTGGAGATAACTTATTTATAACTCAAAAGATATATAGAGTGCAGAATTTAGTTAATTTATTATGTGAACTACAGTGAGGTAACATCATGAGATTTATGATTTATGATTTTATGTGGCTCAAAATGGTACAACTGCACACTCAAGTCAGTTTTACTATAATCAGGTATCAGAATTAAAAAAAAAAAAAGAATAACAAGAAAACAGTGGGAAAGGATGTTCCAGTACTCTTTTTATTTATTATTTTTGGTAGGTAGTAATCTTATATCTATAAAATTACCTTTGTTAGATCAAATAGTTTATACAGGAGATAAATTTAGTCCCTGGGGATAATTTCAAAAGAAAAGGCTATCAATGCTAATTGCTAAGAGAGACACATTAAATCAAATAACCAAATGAATTCACATTCCACTTTATAATAGTATTTGGATCAGGAAAGCCAAACACAAAGTAACAGTGACTTTTCCAACTTCACGTAAAATAAAAAATTGAATCAAGATAAAAATGTAGAGTCATCATGGGTTGAATACCAAGATGGGTGTGTGTGTGTGTGTGTGCCTGTGTGCATGTTTCTGACTTTTATCAATACTTCTTAGACATATTTAATCCCTCAGGACCAGATTCTCAAGAGTATAAATCTTCTCCATAGCTACAAGTCAGCGTTGAGATAGTGTTTAAAATCTCCAAACACAATTTCAAGAGAGAAACAGGCTTTAATGAGAATATGTGGGACTACAAAGAGACATGCTGAAGTGATTAGCCAAAATATTTGAAATGTCTTGAAAGTAACAGTTTTCTCAGTGTAATATGAATTTAAAATAAATATGATTCTATGTGCTCTGAGAACTAAAACCAAATTCTTATTTGCATATCAAATGAGTTATTTTTCTGTTTTCCATATCAATGTTTTAAAATATACATTGAAATGAGTCTGGTTTCAGTTAGATATCTGGCTTAAAATGAAGTATTTATCACATAATTTTATGTAAAATATCACCTCTAATTCCTTTTTTTCCCACTGTTTCTTTGTCCTAATAGTTTTAATAATTACACATATAATATTCATTTGTTCATTTACTCTCTTCTCTTAAAGATTGCCAATCTCTTGAAAGCATAGATTTTGTTTGTTTAACTGACAGCTTTATTGCCAGCAACCGACACAGTAAATGAATGACTTATCTTGAAAATTAAATACTAAAATAACCAAAAAACAAGTCGTTGATTTTTGGGCTAACAGTGGTAGAATGCACGAAACTGGCAGATATCCTAGTCCTAGAAATATTTCATACATTCAAGGACTTCAAGAAGGAGCAAGGGAAACAAACCGGAGTTTGAGTGCTTGACTGTCATGTGAAATCTTGATAGAGGTCATTTGAAAAAAACAAAAAGAATAAATTTCACCTCAGTATAATATTGCCACATCAAAATCATGCTATATGAAACAAGTAATATTAGCATGAAAAAGGCTATTTTATAACTACTCCACTGGGAAGAAGACAAAGGTTTAGAATATACAGAATTTTGCTGACTTTAGCTGCAAACAGATTAACTGGATGAAAACAGAATCTAGTAGAAAGAAAAATAAAAGAAGATAGGAACAAGAAAAATAATAAGAAAAGGGTCATTCTTGATACTTCATAGTGGTATAGAACAAGTAGTAGCAGAGTAATCAATATGAAAATAACACAATTTTAAGATGATGGCAAACTCATCTGGACACCAAATATGTTTATATTTGGGTAACTGTAAGACAGACATAGAGCTATTTCTGGAAATTGGTTTTGCTTCTCACTATTCTATACATCCTGAAGCTTGACAGTAGCGTTCTATGAGAAAAAAACTCTGAGAACGCAATAAAGGCCAAGTTCCTACATATGGGAAGAAAGAGATCTTAAGAACATGATAGGGATAAATAAAATGTGAATGCACTTTTTTTCTCTCCTTGCTGGTAAGGCTGCATCCAGTTACGCTTTCCTTATTAAATTTGCAACAGTTTAGGGTATTTTAGAGAGATGGCTAACTTTACCTAAAAATACCCAGCAAAATAACAAATACATATACACAATCTCTCTCACTGTTTCTGTCTCTCTCTCTCTCTCTTCCCCTGCCCCCAACTTAATGTAATAAGATGCTATTTTCAGAATAAATAATTCAATGACTTACATTCTTTAGCATTATTTTTGTATATCACAAATATAGAGACAGATTATTATATCAAAAGTTAATGACAGTGAGTTCAAAGACTACATAAATGAGACATTTCATTTACAGATAACAATAAAAAAATATTTAATCCTCTAAGGGCAGGCGACTGATCTATTTTATTTTAGTTTTTAATAAATAATTTTCCACCCACCAGAGAAACACTTCTTGACTTGTAAATTTGTAGGGCTAAAAGACTTTTTGGCTTTCTCACTAAATGTCTAATATTTGAATGAAGAGAAATATCAAACTCCTGTTTTTATAGTTTGCACCAGAAAACACAGCTAAGAATTATTAGCTATTTTGCAATAACTTAGTTGCCTTAAGAATGGTCTAGTTATTGGTCAGGTGCAGTGGGAGGCCAAAGTGGGCAGATCACTTGAGGTCAGGAGTTTGAGACCACCCTGGTCAACATGGTAAAACCAAATCTCTACTAAAAACACAAAAATTAGACAGATGTAGTGGTATATGTCTGTAATCCTAGCCACACAGGAGGCTGAGACAGGAGAACTGCTCAAACCCTGGAGGAGGAGGTTGCAGTGAGTGAAGATCGGGCAAGCCTGGGTAACAGAGTGAGACTCCATCTCAATAAAAGAAAGAATGATCTAGCTGTTATTTTTGCATAGTTTCCTTTCTGTCTGTTTATTTTGGAGAAACAGATTTTGAAAGGCAATTCACAGGCTTTTGCCATTTCTGTCCACATTTCTAACATAACAGGAAACTGTGTGGATATTAAATTGTGAGTTTTGTGTGTATGCAAACTTGCAATCTTGAATAAGGCTCTTTTAAATGTCTGTTCTTTTCAATATTACAGATGTTCTTTTTATTGCATGTGTTAGTTTGGAATAGCAAAGACCTAGCAAAATTCCCTAGGGACTACACAAGAAAAAAAGATAGGGCAGAGCTCACCCAAGAGCACTATTTGCTTTTGACTGAAAGGAATCAGACAACTAGAGTTAAGCAGAAAGTCAATTAAGGCACTACTTCCTCTGCACTTCTAGATTGAATCCAATTCTGTTGAAACATCTAAAACTGATAACTCAAAAGTGTCTATGTTCTAAACTCCTTGGATCTTTTTGGAGCACATGACATCAATAGATCCTTGGAATTATTAATGAAGTCACATGAAAACTTCCATGATGAAGAGATGCCTTTTAAAAATATACATATAGTACTTATTTTGTATAGATTTATATAAACAAATTTGATACAGACACAATGTTAAATTTTTCAGTTGTTATTCTAAGTGATTACATCACTTTCTCACCCTAAATTAACTGATTAATATGCAAATTCATTATAATGAAATTTTCTCATTCTATTGACAACGTCATTTTAACAATACAGGAAGAAAATATTATGAAGAAAATTGTAAAAATTTAAAATTAGGTCAAAAGAGTAGTGCGATGTAATTTTAAATTAAAGAAGAATAAATTATAAATTATTTTCTCTTAGACATAATCAAGAAGAAATGCATTTTTTGAAAATTAATAGATGTTTCATTTGAATATTCACAATGCTTACCATGCAATGCTATTAAAAACTGGTGGATTTCATGTGTAAGAAAAAAAGGCTGGCCTTTTCTCTTTTGTGTTTCATAGCATTAGTCCTTCCTTCAGTGAAATAGTTAACTACAGGAAAAAAAAATCAAACTATATATATTCCAGGCCAAATGATGACATTTCTATTTGGCAATAAAAATCAAATAATTTATATATAAAATTTCCAACAAAATATCATATTCTGCCCTCCCACAATCAAGGTTTGGTATTCAAGCATTCCCTCTAGGAACTTTTGCTCATGTCACTGATTCTAAAGACTGTCCACAAATAGCAATTTTTAAATAGCTTTGTTGAGTCTTAATTGTCATACATTATATATCACATTTGTAAAGCATACAATTTGACAAGCTTAATGTATGTAAATATGAAACAACGATTATAATCAAGATAAAGGACATATGTATCACCCCTGGAAGTTTTCCTTGGGCTGTGTTAAACCTTTTCCTCCACCTGCTCCTCTCTGCTTTTGCCATTCTAGACTTTCAATAATCTCCTCTCTGTCACGTTAGATTAGTTTGTGATTTCTAGAATCATATATCTGTGGGCTCATAGAGCATGGACTGTTACTTTTGTCTGACTTTATTCACTCAGCCTGATTATTTTTTAGATTTATCCATGTGGTTGGGTATATCAGTATTTCCTTTCCCTGAATTATGAATATTCCAATGCACTGACGTACTATAAATAATATATATACATATATATCTTAGTGGACATTTTGGTTATTATTTTGCTACTAGTACAAATAAAACTAGTGTGAACATTCATGTATAAATCTTACCTTACACATATGCTTTTATTCCTTTAAGTAAATACTTAGGATGGATTAGCATGGTAGGCATATGTTTAATGATTTTAAGAAACTGCTCAGCTGATTTCCAAAACAATTGTGTAATTTTATTAGTTTGAGACATTCAAATAGATGTGTGGTGGTATATCGTTGTGGTTTTAATTTGTATTTCCCTAATGATGTTTGGTATCTTTTCATGTCATTATTTTTTATCAGTATACCTTTGGGGGTTAAGTGCTTGCTCATTATTTTTTAAGTGGGTTATTTTATTATTTAGTTTTGAGTTTTTGGTATATTCTAAATAGATACATGGCTTTTATCAGATGTGTTATTTGGAAAAAAAATTTCTTCCAGATTTCTGGTTTGACTTTAATTCTTTTATTGTATTGTGAGAATACAATTAGAAATTTGTCTATCTTGTTAAATATTCCAAGGGATGCTTTTGACACACACAATGTGTTATTAATTATGTCTCCACTAAGCCATATATATGAGTATAATAATATTACAGAGCAAAACCAAGTTATGTATAATGTGCATCAGTGACCTGGCTCATTGAAGAACTGATGACCCTCAAAATCTAAGAACTTCTTGTTTTTACTATTTAACACAGTTAATCCGTAGCAAAGTAAAACTGCAGAATAATGAACCTTGATGTGAGACAGATCCTTGTGCATTATTAGTTCTCCTAATCATGTATAACTCTGTGTACTTTCCTCACACGCATAGAAGGAGAAATAACTGTTTTACAGACTGTTGGGGGGTTGAACAGTACCGTAATATACTATATAAGTAATTAGCACATTCTAGGTGCTTCATTATTATCAGTACAATTATGATGAGGAAATTAAAAATTCAACCTTTCCCCAAACACGCACATACAACAAAATACTTCACATAAGAAAATAAAGGTCAGAAAGATGTAAACTGTTAAGTATTTCAAATAGCTAATTGTAGAGATCCGGCATGATCTGTATATACAAAATTAATGTAGTACTGAGGCTCCCTAACTCTCTCTGCATATGAAAAAGAAGTCTGATAAATCCACGCATGCAAAAGTCTTCCTGATCTATATTATGACTACTTGAGAACTCTCAAGAACTCCAAGAATTCTGATATGATACATTATCTCTAATAATACAGGCCATAAAAATGATTCTTAAAATTTGAGAGGCAGACATGAGGGACAATAAGCTTTTTAATATATTAAATATATTGAATCAACAGTTCTTACATTCTTTAAAGAGAATGTGATAATAAATAATCTTTTTTTTATTGTGAGAATAACCCTAAAATCTCAAACACCATTATATATGAGAGGGTAAAGTACTTCATTACCAAATATCATAGCACCCATAATACCTTGAAATAAAATTTGAGACACTTTAGCCATTGAGAAAAAGTCACACAATTTTACCCTTTTATTTATTAAATGACACAGTGAAAAAACATATTATAGAAATATTGTGCTTCGAACACTGTTTAGATTGAGATAATACATTTCTTAGATAAATGTGCCAGATACTCAGATATTGCACATACAGAGATCACATGGGTCTCTGACTTTTAAAGTGAGAAAATCACTTTAATGAACTTAGATGATATGATAGGTGACTATGAATCCTAGTAAATAATTTCAAAATAAAATAATATTCCTCATTATCACATGAGTGTGGATAAAGATGTAGCTGTAATGGCTTTGCACAAATAGAGTGCAAAAGAGGAAAGCTGATATAACTCTAAATATACTTGTTTAAGAAGTATGATTAAGTCTCTAGGATTCCAAAAATATTCTAAATTATAAGATTTGTCAATGAGTTTAATGTTCAGTTTGGCAAGTAAAAACAAAGCAAAAAGATAAATGTAAATAAAATATAAAATTTAATAAAGAATTTAACTGTGCCATAGTGCTTAAGTCTACAGATAGCAATTTCTACTTAACAGATACTATGTGGGATTTTTGTTGATTATTATGAAAACGGGAAAAGCATTAGAAAACAGGAAGGCTTTGAGGTGCCATGTGCTGCACAGCTTATTGAGATGACGTTTCTTTTAGGCTCCATGTTTGACCTTCCCAGATCCTTATGAAGTTAAGGACAGAATAACAAAACACAAGAAATCGTTAGATGGAGAGAGTATAAAATATACTTGGGATACAATTTGTCTTTATCCATCAAAAATATTTATTATCTTTCAGCTTTACACAGAATATACAGTGGTAGGCCTGGCACGTGTCATCATCCAAACTGATTATATTTTCTTGACTTTGGTGCTTGTAACCATCTACATAAGATATTTTGCAACTCATCTAGACCTAAAGTTGTTCTCTTTCTCTGAAAAATTACACCTCTGATAATTAAGTCTTCAACAAAATGCATTAACTCCTGCTTAATTGTATATATAGATAATATAAAGATATTGCATCATATTCAAAAGGATGAGCAAGTCAAAAAAAGAAGAGGTCATATTAGGGGGGAAAAAAAGGAAACTCTATCCCATGTTGGAAATGAGTGTTCCTTTTGACACTGATGCACTATAGGAAATAGAGGACATGGTTGAAAATATATTATCAATGTTCTAAACAAAATTCAAAAGGTAATTGAAAATTAGGAGCTTTTGTTATGTCTGTTATGCCAGACCATCATGTCTAGTCTATTCAGATCATTAGACAGTCTGGAAAAGATTGGGATATACTTTAGAGGAAATGCTGAGAGAAAAAATAGGCA
Organism: Cacajao melanocephalus; assembly: GCA_963573385.1. Classification (NCBI taxonomy): domain Eukaryota; kingdom Metazoa; phylum Chordata; class Mammalia; order Primates; family Pitheciidae; genus Cacajao; species Cacajao melanocephalus. The sequence goes on from CAUYLG010066945.1 coordinate 23,302, forward strand.
AATTCTAGCTTCTAACATACACTATGCTAATATGTGAGTCAGTAGCCTTGTCAGCAAGGTCACTGTATTGGGAGAGAATATTCTGACCTTCACACCCACTTTAGTGTGAAAGCAACTCAGTGTGTAGGATTCAGATCTAGTGATCTCTCTTGAGATTATTACAGTTTCTATGTCTGATCAATAGAGGATGGTAAGTAAGGTGTGGTATTTTCTTCTTCTAGCCTACAACATTTTTGAGAAGAAAACTTAGATGAAAGAGTGATATACTCAGAGAGAGGTGGTTTTGTATATAAGACAGGTAACTGCCAAGAGCAGAGTATGCTCTCTTACCTTCACACACTCTTGAGAATTCTGAAAGCCTCATCAAAGTAAATTAGGTAATTTATTATTGTCAAAAAGAGGGGCACTCTGAATTCCAGCTTTTTTAGCAGTCATAAGTTCGTATGCGTTATACACATCATCTTATTTGAGAATTTAGCTAATAAGTGAACTAAAACAAGTATTTGTAGCATGGACAGGTAGTTTTGAAGAAGGTTGTACAATATGCCTTATTTTTTTTTTTTTACAGCCAGCAGTATTCAAAATCAGACTTCATCACAGTGTAAAGTGTTGGTCACTACTGTACCCTAATCGAAGTCAAAAATCATATAGAGACTGACTTCAGATGTAAAGGTCTACGGAAACAAAGAATGTCATATCAAAGAATAAAGGAGGCAGAGGGTGTAGTTCTTAATGAAACACATTTTTATTTATACGATCATGAGGACTTTCTGAGTTACACAATACATGACACTTCTGGTTTGTCACCCCTCATATATGCAGCACCTGACACTACTTTAGTGAGAGAATTCAGAGGAAGCATTGGCGGCACCAAAAGACTCAGCATTTTTCATTCAAGAGAGACCAAATAATGCACAGGTCAACTAATTATATAATTGGATTTATTTATTTCTCCTCCCTAGCTAACCAGAATATAGAGGCTTATGTCGTAGGTTGGATTAGTTACAGTTTCAGTAGAAGAAATATCACTTTTTCAGTAGATCCAACATTTAATTTTGTCAATAAATTAGTGTATGCTAACTATAAGAATAATCTGAAATCATTTCCTTGAAGATGAGGAAAAATATTTTAAAATTAAAAACTATGGAAAAAATCAGTGAAGAAGAGATAAAAGAAGAGACACAGTATCTAGTAAAGTAAAAAATAGGCCAAACAATTTCTCAGAAATCAAAAGAAAAGAGTGAAGAGTAAACCAATAATTAAACAAAAAACATTGAGATGTATGGAGGATTGATCTAGAATACTCCATCACTGAATTAGAGAAAATAATAGGGGAAAATAATTATTGAGAATGGAAAAATAACTTCCTTTTTTTTTCCTTCCTAATTTATTTTAATTTTTTTGAGATAGAGTTTCACTCTTGTTGCCAGGCTGCAGTGCAATGGCGTGATCTTGGCTCACCGCAATCTCTGCCTCCCAGGTTCAAGCAATTCTCCTGCCTCAGCCTCCCTAGTAACTGGGATTACAGGTACCCACCACCACGCCCAGCTAATTTTTTTGTATTTTCAGTAAAGGCGGGGTTTCACCATGTTGGCGAGGCTGGTCTCGAACTCCTGACCTCAAGTGATCTGCCCCCATGGGCCTCTCAAAGTGCTGGGATTATAGGGGTGAGCCATTGCACCCGGCCCACTACATCTATTTTTAAAAGATATTTTCCTTCCATTTAAAGGAAATCACATTTTAAAAATTTCATTTCCAGCCCACCTGAATGAGAAATGTGACATAACATCTCCTGGAATTTTCAGATGTTAATGACAAAGAAATACAGAAGATTGTGAGGGAAAATCATCCAAAGATATTGGAATAAGACTGACACTTAAACTATCTACACTATTAGACACTGAGATATATTAGATGCCCTCAGCTCAAAAAGTTTCAGCTTAAAATTTTTATTCCAGCAAACATGTTATACGTGTTCATAGCAAAAAGGAATTTTGAAAATACAAGGACAATAAAATTTTTTTAATTCTAAAAAGTACACATAAAGGCCAAATAAAGATAATACTCAGATTTTTTTAAATATGAAATATTATAATTCAGTGAAAATGAGAAATGTAACCCTAAATGTTCATGTGATTCCCTTGTTTGAATGTACTATTTATTAAGCATTTGCTAAGAGCCACTTAGCTAAATATTTTAAGTAAAATAACGTATTTAATTTGTAAAGAATTTGTTCGAGGTAAGTCCTAGCCCCAACTAGTATCGCCAAATTCTCACTGATGATTTAAAGATGCTAATAAAGTAACTCGTCTTTGGATGCTAATAAAGTAACTCGTCTTTGAGCAGAATAACCTGCTTGGTTACTGTGTATGTGTTTGGGGTGTGTAGATACATGAAAAAAGTGTATAAATATTATTAAAAAATTAAAACAATAAAATATCCCAAATAAAATTAACAATACCGAAGAAGAGTTGGGTAGGTACATATTCTCTATTCCTCATTTTACAAAATAGAAAGTAAAAATCTCCTGGATTACATAAAATATAATGACTCATACTTAGGTAAAACTGTTACAGAATTTCTGAATGATTTATAGAACAGCTCCAAACAAGTGATGAAATTAAAGCTCGTTCTTGATGGATTCTTAGAATGTGACTATATGGAGAAGAAAATCAGTTATTAAATTCCAGATGAGTTACAATGTGACAAGTCAAACATTTCTCTCACTATAGCCTTGCTTGTCTAATCATGTGATCTCTGGAAAAGCAACATTCATACCGTGTGTAATCTCTTTGCTTGCTGTTTGTAAGAAGACACTTATTATAACAAATTAATTTCTTGATAACTTTTGCTAAGCACATATACATGACATGATCATTTTAGTTATTTGAATTCAGAAGTGTTTTTGTTTTGTGTCTGTTGTTCCATAGAAACATGGCCCATCTCACCCAAAACTTGTCGTCTAGCTGGAGAGACAAGACTGATAAAACGGACAACAAAGTGCATTCATAAAGCAATACCTTGTTCAGTGCAATTAGAAGACAAGAGGTTTATAATCTCTGATTACTTATAGAGTATACATGATGAGGGGTAAAACACACTTCAGGTTAGCAAGGCTATATGATGTGTAAGGAAGAATTTAGCAGTCAGACTTGAAGTAAGCCTTAAGTGAAAGCACGGATAGAGATATTCCAGAAATTATTTTATGAACCACCTAAGCCAAAACAAAAGTAATATGGGATAGCTATACTTAGAAGTAGAGGATATAGCATAGGAAAGAAGAGATACAAAGTTAAGAGGTAATTCAGATTGACCTGAAAGTGGAACTTTGAATTTGAAACATTTTTGTAGTTCAAGTATCAGGTAGGTGATTGTTTATACTTGCAACAAGCACAACGTCGAAAGAGATTTTTATTTCTGTGTTAAAAATTTAGCGATCCCCATGGCCAACTAGAAAGAAACCAAAGTTCATAAAGAAATACAAATGGCATGTGAATGAAAGAAATGTGTTTATTACATGGCAGTCAAAAATGGGAGAGAGAGAATTAGCCACAGCAAGCATCTTCTGCTTGCTTAATGTTCTTTGAGCTTGCATGTAGTAAGAAGCAGTGAATGTTAAATATTCTAAAACACTCTGGAAGCCTGCCTTACCAGTACTGATTAAAAGAACTGAATACCAAATGTAACCAACCGATTTCCTTTTCATTTATCTGTTACTGAGAATACTAAGTATTTTCTTATCTCCATCACTCTCAGAAGTTCTCTTGCAATGTGCCTATTTATACATATTCATCACTCTGACAGCAGAATCAAGAATAAAAATTCAGATAAGAAAACATAATGTGCATTATTTTATCTTTTAAATATGGGACATACATAAAAATAGATATTTGAAGACAGCTTCTTAGAATGAACAATAAAAATAATCACAGTGTATCCTCATTTTACCTTGATTTGAGTAGAACAAAGGCACATACTGATCATTTGGACTGTGGCTATTCATAATTCCTCTTCTCTTAAAAGTCAACCATGAAGGACCCATCTATAACAAATCTGAGATTTACTGCCTCAGAGATTATGCTTCTACAGATTATTCATAGCATGCTATCACTCAGGCAGTGGGAAGAATGGTCTAAACACTTAGGTAGAAACATTTGAAGTCATAGCAATTCTTGAGCTGAATGTCTAGGTGAGCCTTCCTGGTCCTGCACTCAGACAAATACCTCAACAACAAGGGATGAGTTTAATATTTGAAAGAATTAATTTTACTGTGACTGTACTTTTACACCTTCTGTTCCCTGAATAACAGCTTAGGGAAGAGGATTTACCCCCTTTGCACTGCTTATCTCATTTGTCAGAGGCCAGTAAAATTCTTTTAGTAATTTAACTATATGATGCCCACTAAAAATATTCCTAAAAGAGGCAAAAAATTTCCTCTGCAAAATGTTATTTTGTTTTACCTGGGATATTTTTATTGCAAGTTGTCTTTCTGTTTTGGTTATTAATTATTTTGGGAACCAAAGAAACAATAGTTCTTATTATTTTGAGGTATATATCACTAAAAAAGACAAGCTGAATCAGTCAAGGTTTTTTGTTGTTAGTTTTTTTTTTTTTTTTGTCATACACATTAATCTACTTTTCTTTTAAAATTTGTATGACTATTGGTGATAATATAATTGAAAATAGCTAGGGTATCTAAAGGTTTTTTGTTTTTTTTTGAGATCAATTCTTGTACTGTTGCCTAGGCTGGAGTGCAGTGGCTCAATTTCAGCTCACCACAACCTCCGCCTCCCAGGTTCAAGCAATTCTCCTGCCTCACCCTCCTGAGTAGCTGGGACTACAGGTGCACAGAACCATGCTCTGCTAAGTTTTGCATTTTTACTACAGATGGGATTTCACTATGTTGACTAGGCCGGTCTTGAACTCCTGACCTCGTGATCTGCCCACCTCATCCTCCCAAAGTGCTGACATTACAGGTGTGAGCCACCATGCCTGGGGGTATTTTTAAAGAAACAAAATAGGTAAATATAAATGGCAATCATTTATTTTTATTTAGCTTTCCATTTTATTTTACTATATTCAATTAGAAACATGCATTAAAAGTATAATCAAAAAGCATTCACATCTAATTTTGCCTCCTTCAAAAACTAGAGGAGAAACAGCTGAGACATACTAGTTTGAAAAGATTCCAAATTCTTCTACCCAGCTGTTGATTTTTCTGAAAGTTCTGGTGGGAATGTAAGAATAAAAATATGACTAACATAATAAACTACAATACTTCTTCCTTAATTTATCACCAAGATCAAGGTGCAACTTAATTTCCCAGCCAAAAAAAAAAAAATAGCTTAGCTCCATGAACTGAATTTTTATTTATAATATGAATGCCAAGTCATGCCAATAAGACTTTTTTAAAAAAAATGTTTCTTGTCATTAAGATTTTCTAAAAGCCAGGGCCTTGAAGATTGACATTTATTTTCCAAATTTTAATATTTCTGCCCTTTCTTTCTTCCTTCCTTTTAGTCAACACTCAGGCAGAAGAATATTGGTAACATGAATCTCTTCAAAGAGAAAAGACTCACAAATAAGTGAACTGGCATATCCAAATGCTTTTGTTGTTAAATGCAACATTTTATCCTTATAATATACAAAGTAAAAAAAAAAAAGTGAAACAGTGTTCCTACTATTAAAACTCAGGTAATATCTTAATTCAAGTCAATATTAGATGCTTTTTTATGACTCCAATAAGCAATTATATATTGAGAATAAAGAGTCATACACATATATTTTAACAAGGTCTATTTCAGTGTCTTAGTGTTACCCAAATTCAGATTTTAGATTTTGTTTTTCCAAATATTGATTACTTCATATTTTCCCATAGTCTTGCTTCTGTGGCTGTTGGATTTCGACAAATGTTTCTACATGAGTTACATTCCGTATATCAATGGCTGCATTGATCAATTGTTGTCACATAATGTGTTGGCAAGAAAGTCTTTGTTGGATGGCAAATAAATTAAGCAAAACAAACATTTTTATTCTGCTTGAAACAATTGATACCGTACTTGAGTAAACCAGCAAATAGTGGACATCTCTATGCAAGCGGGTTTTCAATAAAAGGAAAGAACAATCACAAAGTAATTGCAGCATGGAGATGACAGTTATAACTTGAATCCCAAAACCAACAATCTACTTATGATTCTCTTTGGAGATAGATACAGCTCTTAGCTTTTAAACTGTTGGTATGAAATTTTAAAGACATATTTGAATATTAAATAAAACATATCATACCTTATTTGCCAGTCTTTGGGATGGTATTCTGAAACACGACAATGTAAATTCCTGTAAATAAAAAGAACATATGACTAATGCATTTTCCAGTTGAATTGAAATAACAATTATGTAGTTATTTAAAAGAAAACTATTGGTTAACTACTATTTTTTTAATTTCCGGTGTTGATATATTTTATAGCTTATCTTATGTGTTCTTACAGTCAGAAACAAACATAACGTATGTGTATACTATTGGAAATATGTTAATTCTACTTAAATTTTGTATTCACAAATTTTTTTTTATCTTCAAGTGTTTTCAGATTCAGATACTAAATCATTCTGGGAACTAATTCTTCAAATTTCACAAGCAGTATGGAAATAATGCATAAGGCATGTTGTGTTTAGATTTGACATGCTAGATGTTTTACTCAAAACTGAGCAATAATATAACTGAATATATTTGATGACTACAACTGAGTAATAAAATAGCTTATGAAAAAAATATCTTTCTTTATGTATAATATAGTTTGGATATTCCCTGCAAATCTTATGTTGAGATGTAATCCCCAGTGTTGGAGGTGGGCCTGATGGGAGGTATTTGGGTAATGAGGGCAGATTCTTCATTGCTTGGTGCTGTCCTGATGATAGTGAGTTCTTGCAATGTTTAATTGTTTAAAAATGTGTGACACTGCTCACTCCCACTCACTTTTGCTCCCACTCTTGCCATGTGAGATACCTGCTCTTTCTTCACCTTCTACTATGACTGGAAGCTTCCTGAGGCCTCCGCAGAAGCAGATGCTGGTACTATGCTGCCTGTGCAGACTGTAGAACCATGAGACAATTAAACCTCTTTGTTAGTAAATTAGCCAGTCTCAGGTATTTCTTTATAGCAATGCATGAACAACCTAACATATTGTAAATATATTTAATATGTTCATTTATTTAAAATGGAAGAATGATATATTTCACATCATAATATTTTGAAGAATATTAAAATAAAGTTTTGGATAAAATAATAAATAATAAATGTGGGTTATTTTCATATCTGAAAAAACTATAATTTATTGTGTTGGCTTTGAGACAAGATCTCTAAGTTAATATTTGAGACAAGATAATTAAGGTATATTCCAGGATGACAATCACATTATATTTTAGTTATATTTCCCACACTTTTCAGCAACTCTCACTTCTCTCAATAAATAAGATAAAAATATAATCTAGTGTATCATTTTTTCTATCCAATAAATACCTATTTCAGTATTGTCCTAAGTACCATTTATTTACTGCCTAGAACAAGGCAGACTCTTATGAGTGGAATTTCCTTTTTTAAAATGTAGTTCCAAGAAAAACAGCACAAGAAACATTTTGTATCGTGAATATATAGACGAATCATAAAAGATGCTAATACTAACCGTAGCTTCAGTATTTCATGTCCATTTTTAAAAAAATACAAAACCAGTAAATTAAAAGAGATACATATTTGTTAATCCTAAGTGTTTTAATATAAAAGCGAAATGTATATTTTGCAATAAGAGACAAAAGTTCAAAATCATAGAAGAGGAAATAAACTTGGAGACCATGGAGAGTCAGTTCCACGTTTTTCTGGAAGATAGAGGCTTGCTTAAGGTCATGAGCACATCCATAATGAGCCTGGAATTAGAAGCTATCATAGAGTAAGATTGCCATTTTAAAAAAATTATTATTACATGAAAAGAAAGTCAGCTGTATGAAGTTCCTGTAAATAATTCATTTGCTGAACTTAGAATATTTAATTAGATGAATAGAAAGTGGATGTAAGTTATATCCTAACATATTAAGATGATGCAAATAACTGATGCTGAAATCGTTTATCTTTAAGATATTTTTAATATATTCATTTTTATCTTAATATTTCAAATTTTATTATTTATCACAAGGATACAAAAATAATTATTTAAACAGTGCTATCTTTCTTTTTCAGCTGTTTCTAAGTGTGAGAAAAATAGATTTACAAAGTTTATAAACTATCACAGGAATGGTTTTATCTTTATTTCATAATCATGATTAAAGATGACATTTTTCTGTTTGTATTATTCTTAGAACTATCTACAAAGGAATGGCACATTTTTCAAATATCTATTTCAACAGAAAATAGACAATTTTTTAGAGTTGCTTAAAATTTGCTGTGCATGCCATAATAAAGTACAATTTTAGAAATAAAAGACACTTAATCAAAGCCTCCCTAAAATGTTTCTCAACTGTAACAATTAGTGTTCTTTGTCTGATCATGCAATTAATTGTAAGAAAAAAAATTAAAACATATAAACCCACAATAGATTTACTGTTTCTCTGTCACTAATTGCTTAAATTTTTTACTTATTTATTTAAGGAACATTCATATTTATTGATCACTATTTACCAGGTACATCTGGCATTTTTCTAGGCACCTGGAATATATCGATAAACAATTTTTCAAAAGTCTTTTACTTTGGCTCTTACTTGGAAGCAATATCCAGGAAATAAACAATGTACAACACAACTAAAACAAGTAAGTTATATATAATATTCAAATGTGATCATTTTAAGGGGAAAAAATTGTCACTGTAAAAAAAAGAAGGTTGAGAGTAGGGTGGCTGCCATTTACAGTTTTGAATACAGTGGACTAATGGAGATTTGAGCAAAGTCTTAAATAATCCTTCAGGATTTTATCTATAGTTTAGGATAAAGTTTGTTAGTATTTAGTTAAGTGCTAACTAAATAAGTGATTAAAAACTAAACTTGTTTGCATGTCAAAAAGAAGAAATTAATTTCACTCCATTACTTTTACAAATAAAATATCCAAGTACTTTGCATTCTACAGATTTCTTCAGGAATGCCTTTGGCATTAAAAGCATTGCTGTGATTTTTTTTTTCTTTTACCACAAACATCACCAAGATCTATTCCAATTTGCTTAAACAAAAAGTGTACATATGACAATAGATAAATGCCAACAATACCATTGTTCTAGATATGAGTTTCACTACCCATAGGAGCAGAGTGTGGAAATTAACCTTAAGTGACCCAGTTTGTCTTAGTCTCAATGTAGTAAAGTTGTCACAAAATATTTTAGTTTCAGAATAAGCAAGCCAAGCTACCAAAAAGCTCTTCCCTTTATCTTGTAATTGGGGTGTTTTGGTAGTATTGGTCACCATGTAATTTTCAGCTGCTTTAGGAATTAATTATTAAAAGATGCAGCACTATATTTTCACATCTACTAGGATATCATGTGTGCTCTAGACCTTGTGATAACAATAACCAAGTGAATATTAAAATAGAACAAAGCAGCCAGGCATGGTGGCTCGTGTCTGTAATCCCAGCACTTTGGAAGGCCGAGGAAGGTGGATCACTTGAGCCCAGGAGTTAAAGACCAGCCTGGGAAACACAGATTCCCCATCTCTAGAAAAAAATACAAAAAATTAGCCTAATGTAGTGGCATCTGTATGCCAGCTACTCGGGAGGCTGGGGTAGAAGGATCACTTGAGCCTTGGAAGTGGAGGTTGCAGTGGGCTGAAATCTGCCGTTGCATTCCAGCCTGAGTGACAGAGTGAGACACTGTCTCAAACATAAATAAATGTATAAAATAAAATAGGACAAAGCTAGTGCATTAAGGTTACACTTTTCTGGAATTGTTTGATTGGTACAACTTTATTGCAGAACCTCATCAACCAGTGTCAACTCTCTATGAAATATATGCAGTACCACTTTTGACCATAGATTTCAGTGTTTATAAGAGACAGAGAATTTTATCATCTGGTGGCAATATACATGCTAATAATATGATTTTTTCAAGAATTTGCCTTACGTTTGGCAATTGACTTACACACATATATTTATTTCAAGACCATATTAGAGACTTACTCCCATCTCAAATAAATGCTATTTTTTCTAACATATAGTCAATGTAATTTACCTGGCACCTACATAGACAAATCTGACACAGTCCTTATATGACTTATATTATAATCCATTACTTCTGTAGAAAATCTTCACTGAAAATGACTTGATAATGCTTGTGAATTTATAGTTAAGATCCCTATTGCCTCTTCTAATAAATAAGTTTGATTTATTAGAAATGTTTATAGTCATTTATTTCAAAATTTCTAGGGATACAGTGTATAAAACGTATTTAGGAGAGAACCTTATATGGAATAGATTAATTTCTTCTCGTCAGAAAATCATGATCTTATAATTATGCACATGGAGATCTTCTAGATATTTATTAAGAAAATTTACCAAATATTCATACTGATAAATTCCAGTTCAAATGATTTTTTTTGCAATATCACAGGATTCATTCTTCCAAAAGCTCATGAAATCACAGCTTCAAATTCACCAACAGTTTAATGTAACTGAAACAAGCAAACAAATGATTGTCTCATTTATATTTAAGGAATGAATTTTATATCTTGATATTGAGTTGTTGGACTTAATCAATAAGCTTTATACCTACTTTCATATATTATCATGTCAGGTGTAAGAAACAAATGTGGATGCACGTTTCATTATCCTGTTTGAAAGAGCTGATACACCACTGATATTGTTTGGCTCTCTGTCCCCACCCAAATTTCATGTTGAATTGTAATCCTCAATGTTGGGGGAGGGGCCTGGTGGGAGGTGACTGGATTATGGGTCAGATTTCTCTCTTGTTATTCTTGTGATAATTTCTCAGGAGATCTGGTTGTTGGAAATTATGTAGCACTTCCTCTTTTGTTCTCTCTCTCTCCTGTCACCATGTTAAGACATGCTTGCTTTCCCTTGCCCTTCTGACATGACTGTAAGTTTCCTGAGGCTTCCCCAGCCATGCTTTCTGTACAGCCTGTAAAACTGTGAGTCAATTAAACCTCTTTTCTTTATAAATTACCCAGTCTCGGGTAGTACATAGCAATGCACAAATCAATTAATATAACAGCAGACCAAGAGGTATGTCATTGCTGGGTGAAGCGTCAGTGCCCTTACTGACGATCTATAATCCCTCTTTCCCCAAATACTTATAATCTGTTCTAGATAAATAAATTCATGCAATATCTGTGCCTTGGCTGCATTTTCTCATTAGCTATTTATTTCAGTCATTCTAGAGGGAGGGAAAGAGCATGGGCTTTAAAGATAGCAATATATATCCAATTTTTGATGCACCTTCAGCAGTCCCTGGACTTTGTGTACTTGGGTAAGCTGCTTCATTATAGGTTCTTCTTTCCTAATTAGGAGGATTATCATCACAATGTATATAATATAGAGCCTAGCCTATTTAAGAAGTAATGGCTTTTATCCTTCATTCATCAAATTATATTTTGTTCTTTAACTGGCCAAATATTTATGACTATTTTCATTACCTTTCCCTTCCTCAATTCAGAAAAGTATGCCCTTCATAAAGATGATGATGGAGTATGCCCTTCATAAAGTTGATGATGGAGTATGCCCTTCATAAAGATGATGATTGGAGGTATGAAGGAGGAGACAGATTAGGTGCAAAAGAAAAAAAGGGATACCAAGCCAATAAAATAAACACTATAGTGTTCCTTTGGATGGGAAGTGGCTATACCACTAAACAATTAAATATGTGACTTTTATGAAAATACAATTTCAAATTTTATAATATTCCACATGTTTAAAATAGTTTTAGCAAAGCATTATTATCTTTAAAGTAAGTTGAAGCTATTATTTAAACTCACAGGTTAAGAAAAGTTATCAAGTTTATTTTGAAGAACATTCAGACTTCCAAAGTATAATAGTTAAGAATTTGATGATCACTTTGTTTCCCATTATAATGTTTTCCTATATAGGCTATATATAATATCGTAACTACAAAAACAAAATGAAATCTGAAAAATAAAAATAAAAACATGAAATAAAACCTATTTTGTGCCATCATATTTTTGGAAAAAATATTTTCTGAAGCAATAAAGAGCACTAAGTATAATTAAGCTGTAATCCAGTATTAGAAACAATTTAATAATAGTTTGATTCAAAAATAAAAGTTATTGTAGGTATGACCATGAAATTTCCTGACACCTGATCTAATGCACTATGCTGATTTCCTAAAACAACTCAGAGGAACCAAGTCATTTTTATATAAACACATTATTCTGTATGGCTTCATTTTATAGCAGTGTTTCAACAGTTATTTAAATGGGAAAGTTCATTTGTCAAGGGAATATGAAGAGCATGGTTCCCTCCCACAACAATAAAACAACAGGCTGCCAAGCCAAGGTGTATAATTGGTAATGCTGAGCCATTTATTCTGAGTGCACTCTAGACAGTGACATTATTACTATTACGGCACAAATAATAACTGCCTTTTGGAATCAAATGTTCTCACTGGTTTTAGTTAGGATGTTGTCCTATTCCTTTTAACATGATACTGATGCCCTCAGTTTATTGCTTTTATGATATTTTATATATGTCAATGAAATAATATCATGTTCTAAAACTAAACGAAGATAAAAGCAAAACCAAAAATCATTGTTTTTTTCTCTCTCTAACTTCAGCTTTGTAAAGTCACTGTATATTCTGCTGTGGAAGTATATTTAATGTCATTTTCTTATTATTACATTTTAAATCTTAAGACTATTAGCCTATTTATGTAAGGTTGTACTTTAAACAATACCTCCAATAGATTTTCATATTCCATCTAACTATGCAAACAGCACAGAATACCTAATTACAATTTATGTATTTGATAGTGGTAGCTTATGCCTATCCTAAACATTTTCCCTCCTAGGTCAACCTGGTTTGGGTTCAATGACACGATGATTAAAAAAAAAATCTCATGTTGAAACAAAATGTACATAATATGATGGTAAAATGGTTTTGTAACTATTTCAGTTACAGCTTCTACTAAGTTGCATTTGCAATGATACCTTTATATAAGAGCATAATGGATAGAAATGTAAAGAGAGAGACCTTTTGTCTCTCTGTGCCATCATAGTGAACCATGACATTTAGGTGCCTTGAAATAAGGAAAGACTGGAAATAAACTACCAATCAGGTCAATGAACAAACAAAGCTAGATTTTTTTGTCTAGCTGCCCCATACTTTATCACATCACTTCAGTACGCCCCACTTCCGTAGTTCTAATCAATTTCTACGTGCCATTTGAGGTATCACAGCTCACCATCAGAAGGACAAGAGGTAAAGTGTGGAGAAAAGGCAAGAAGGTGGGTATGAAAAAAATACAAAAAGGATGAAGATAAAATATAAGAGAAATAAAAATTATATTTTAAACATAGCTTTTGTTCCTTGAGCTTCTGCTCTGTGTCACGCATTTTCTATATTACCTATTTTGGCTCTGGCCACACAACTACACTATGAAGCAGAAATGACTATTCCTCTTTCAAACTCATATAAGAAAACTAGTATTCAGAGAAGTTCTCTGAGGTTCACACCTAATAAATAAATGACAGAGCAACGATTTGGCCTCAAAGTCCAGGTTCTTTCCTCGGTTGCACAGTGCCATATTATAAAGACGTTGATAAACTGAAATAGAATAATATCAAAAGCATTTCTTTTTTCTCTCCAACAAGGATTAAAAAATAATAATTATGTCAGAAGTTGAACATAGGCTTTAATCCTTTAAATTCCTTTAATTATTATTTTATCATCATGAACACATACAGGCAACATTGTATTTATTCCACTGAAATGTATAAAATCCTGCCATAGCCAATGAATTTATTTGATAAATTATGAGATGACTTCAGCTAATGGAGTTTCCAAATATGCTGTCAAAGAAATAGAATCATGCAGTTATAAATTTTTTTCATATTTTTCTTCATTTCTAATTCGACGAGTTAATTATTTGATCTCTATATCACTATAAAAGCTTTGTAATAGTTCAGATGATGTGAGTATTTGCGCACAATATAAGAAATGCCAGCTCCTAGAACAGTTACAGAAATCCCAAGAAGGCAAGACTTTTCAAGGAAACTAGGTCGTGAAAGATAACATTGCTATAATCCTTAGAAAGCTGGATAGAGTGTTGTCTTTTCCAATGTTAATATGAGGCTCAAAGCCTCCCTATGGAAAGGAACAGGGGTGGAGATCTCTGAGTCATGCAGAACTATTCCGTCAAAACAGAACAGTTACATGCATGTCATGAATACAAAATTTTCTCCTTCTTAACACTTCCTTTTCAATATGATAAGCCACTTTTAATGCAGCAGATTAACCGATTTACTTTCTAAATATGCTCAGATTTACTTTCTAAATATATTCAGATTAAGCTAAATTGGCTAATCTCATTTGGCCTCACATCTGGTATCAATGTACAATTCAAAGGTTTACATAGAGGGAACTCTATAGCAAAGACAAAGGAGGAAAAGGTAAAACCTTTCTCTCACCCTCCCGTCAGAGTGAGCTTCCTTCAGGTATTAAACTGCCACAGAAAACTGTATCTGATATTCCCTAAGAAACAAGGGAGAGAAATTAAAAGGGGCCGGTTCAGAAATTTCTCAGGTGGAAAAGAATCCAATGTCCAACTTGTAATTAAATAATTCCAGAATATTATCCAGGTCACTGAAAGTCTGCACAATATTGACCTGGATATGCAAAGAATCATCATCAGTGGAGGATGCAGATGACTATTCTCTCTGAATATTCTCTTTCAAACACAATTCTCTTTAAAATATAACTCAGAAATCGATTATTTTTTATTTTCTTTCTACTTTAAATTGCAACAATTTAAATATATTTTCAGTCCCGGTCTGGTAGTAACTTTACCAAGCTCACATTAAAAAATAAATTCCCAAATAAGTGCATGCATACGTACATACACTTTGATGATTTTAAATTTTATTTTGTTTTCTCTATGTTTAATTTCATAATTTAGACTCCATGATTTATGTGATTATTGTGTGAAATGATGTGTGTAGAACAATTAGCTCAGTGCTAGGCTCTAAACTCATTCCCAGGAGTAATATTCCTCCAACATCTCCATGTCAGCTTGCTTGAGAAATAAGCTGGAGGAGAGAGAGTCCAAAGATTTTGCAAATTCACAAGATAAGGGATGTTCATTTATAAAGGTCCACCCTAGTATATAACATGAGACAGCAAGTACACAGGAATCCATGACGGTATGTTGAATATTATGTTATCAGATATGCTAAGAAATGTTTAAAAGCCCACCATCAGTGTCTCCCTAGGAATTTCTGTTTTCTCATAAGATTCTTAGGTCTTTACGTGCAGACATCATGTCAACATGCAGAGATCATATTACCCTAATAATTGTTGTCTCCTCAGAACCTGGCACACTGTCTGGAAAATAGGAAGTATCCAGTAAAAGTGAGTTTAATTGCAATAATTGGCCACAAACCTAATGGATCCACATTTTCTGCTTATTCTACATGTACCACCGCTCTGCATTTTCTTTTCATGGCGGGAGTCACAGAGAAAAGGAAAGAGATGATTCCTTTCCATGAGTGTATAGTGGTAGGTCATTGATGACTCAGCAATAACTCAAATATATATTTTTTTCTGGGGAAACAGTAATTATTGAACAAGAAAGCAAAATGAGTGACAGGAATAAATATATGACGCACTAAATATATGCCAGGCATGCTTCTAACAGAGTAACTAAAAAATATCTGATTGATAATCAGATATAACGATGCATTTATTTCTTATGTTTCATATTTTCCAAAATGCACTGAAAAGAAACTGAATCAGAAACAACCCTTCCTCTGGATACGTTATAAACTCCCCCTCCAAACACTACGGCATTTTTACTCTTGACAATTATTATTTCCACAATGCACTGTCATGTGATGAAGACGTCACGTACTGAACTCAGTTTGTATGCAGTCTTTGCGTTTTCACTCTACACTCTCCTGGTCTCTGCCCGTTGATTCACATGAACCCTCATTATTGTTATGGTTGTTGCTATTATTATTGTTAATGCTCCCTGGGAACACTCATTTCTATAGAAATAATGTTCTCCAAGAAAATGTGAAATTCATCCTCTTTGCTCCCCAAATTGTCCCTTAAATTAGTTTATGTCTGTAAGCACAATAATAAGCCAATGAGATAGATGTGTGATGTTGCAATGTTATGATTTAGGGATAATTACTTCTTGTACTGAAACCCTTTTAAATTCCTAATGACATGATTGACGATAATTTTAAGAAATTTGTATCGATACATCATACCCCATGAATGCTGGGCTTTCTCAATGAAAGAACTGGACAAACCTAAGTTAAGCTTAAGAAGTCAAGAACCCTGGCCCTTCTTTCTGAAGAAGTCTGCTGTTACGTAGCTGAGATATTCAGACGGAATTTTCTGCCTTGAGAAACCCAATCCAGAACTTCTCAGAAACACACAGGCTACAGAGACACTGTTACGGGATTCTCAGGGTGCCGCTTCGCCACCTGAAAACCTCTGTGGCCAGTGATGCTTTTTGCCTGAGTTTTGCTCTGGCCCACTGGGCTGATTTGCCCACTCACCCTGGCAGGCTGTGCTCAGTTCTTGCTACCTGCTTGGAGCCCACACCTGCAAAGGTGGGTGAGCCTGGCCCAGAGTGGCAAGGAGTATGTGAGCGAGGGTGGGGTTCAGCCACTGTGTGCATAGCCAGCACGCTGGCTGCAGCGTGGCAGGCAACTCCAGGTGCTGGCACAGTCACCAGCTCCCTGAGAGACTGCAGCTGGACCAGGTTGTACCATAATCAGCTTCCATAGGTGACAATGGGGATCACAGTGTGGTGCCCAGAAGCTTGGAAAAGCCAGGAACTGCAGAGCCCTCAAGAGTCTGTCACAGCCCTGGCTTGGGGAGCTCCCAGGTCTGGGACCTCACATGGCTACAGCTCTTATCTCCTCTCTTCTCTCCTTCTCATCACCTGCAACATGGCAGGCAAGGGGCATGTTTTCACCCATTTCCTGTTACAGCTGCAACTCTTTTAGCCCTATCATTTACCAGATCAAGAGTTCTTGGCCTGCATTCAGGAAGAAAGAGGTACACAGAGAAGTGGAGCTTTAATGAGCAATGGAACAGCCCAGAGGAGACCCACAGTGGGCAACTCGTTTCTGTAGCCAGCGTGTCCTGCTTAGTGTTCAGCTCTCAGCAGAGAGGGTAGCTCCTCTTTGCAGCTGGTCATCCCATCATCTCTTCAGCTCTCAGCAAAAAGGGTAGCTCCTCTCTGCTAGACAGGTTGTCCCAACGAGTATCCAGCTCTCAGCAGAGAGGGTAGTTTCTTTCTGCAGCTGGTTGTCCTGTCATCTCCTCCAGCCTGGCTGAGTCCAGGGGTGATATGGGCTTCAGACGGGAGAAAGTGTGTGCTGATTGGTCCATATGCAGCCATGGGTAGGCCCAGAAAATGCATGACAAGTTCAGACTCCAGTCTGCAGACCCACAGCCCAGTCCCAGGCTTCAGGCCCTCCCCAGCTTGAAGGTGGGGCTTCACTGGGACCCCACCTTCCTGTGAGAAGCCTGTCAGCCTTCTGCCTCTGTTCATGGCATCCAGGCTATTCATGTCAAAGGGTGCCTGCAGGCCAGTGCAAAGCTGTCCTCAGCCCTCGCCTCAGCCTCCCTCCCATGCTTGCTTGCACCCAAAGTCTGGAGGGGTCCAAGGTGCCATGTCATCACTGCCTCGAGCATGTGCATCCCTGGTCAAATTTTAACAATACTTGGGACTGGCTTCAATTTTGATCCCCATAGGAGCAGGCCTGACCTTGGGGAGAAGCCAGACAGTAGCTGCAGTCAGGACTGAGCCTGTCGGGGAAGGGAGGCCTTCACAGACGCTGAGATTGCTAAGATTCCCTGGTCCCAGCTGCAGCTGCCCAAGCTGTTTCTGGGTGGGTGGGCTCCTGTCTGATCCTGGCTCCCAAGAGCACCTGATGTCTGGGTCACAGCAGCAGCTTGGGCAGCTGTGGTTGCTCCTAGGGAGCTCCCACTGCTCTGTGGAGCGCAGCACCACCTTCACCCAACTCTCCCCACTCAGGGGCGCTTCTCTGCTTACCCCTCTGTGCTGGAACATGCAGCTCCTGCATCATCAGGTGACTCAGCCAGCCCATCATGGCAGCTCCCAGGGAGGTGGTCTCCAGGGGGCTCTCAGGGACAGGCTCTGGGGACTGCCCCTCTCTTCTCCCTATTTTCTCGGCGGTGCCTTCAGCTGGGTACTTTCAGGCTCCCAAGGCACAGCGGGGAGCAAGGTTGAGGCTATCAGAGAGGCTCCAGGCCTGGGAGAGAGTCCTGTCTGGCTCTGTGAGGGTGGGGGTAGCACAGTTAGCTGCTTGAGGGATGTGGGCACAGGGTTCCCACTGCTGCCACTAATGCTCCCACAGTCTCTCCTGCTACCACCACTGTCACCTTCTCACTGTAATCGGCTTGATGACAGCAGCTGCTCCAGGTGGCCTGCTACTGCCATCAATACCACCAATACCTTGTTCTCTCATCAAGGAACAATCTCCACTGCACCAAGTGGGGAGAGTTATTATATTCCTGAGCAAAAGACTCCATTCACTCTTCATTTACTTAAGTTCTGAAGGTAAGGAGAAAATGGAATTACAAGTATATATGTAATTATATATACTTTCACCAAACCACAATTAAAATTTGCCTGACTACCCCTTCCTTTTACCAAAAGTCTTTTGATAATACCTATTTTAACATTTTCAACTGATTTTGATCCTTTGTATGCAGAATAGCGTATGCAAAAGAATACATTTTTGTTAAATGTTCATTCAGCAGATCAGTAAACTATTAACTATTTGTTGAATAAATAAATAAATGAACAAGTAACACAGCAGTATCAGCAGAAATAGGATCCGATACTGTATCTCAATAAGATGGGACTGCATCATGTGGTCAGGGTTCACCAGACTTCACTGTGCAGAGGCAATTGAGATGAGACATTGGAAATCCTAACTATTACAGGCTGAATCAGAGTAGCAAGGAAAAAGAAAGCACAAAGACACGTTGGAGGTTGAGATTAGTGCTCAGGTATCAGGGAGGGACTAGTTGACAAGAATGGAATGAAAATAATTACATAATCTGGAAAGGATGAAGGAAAACATCTGCCCTGGTACCTAATTTTTAAGACTTTGGGTTTCACTCGTAGTTTTTATGGCAGCCTCATTCTGAGGCAGATCACACAAGTCTTCAGATACAGTTTCACTGGTTAAGCACAGATTTCACAGAAGGAGTTCAATTCTTTCTATGATTACTCTGGGGGGAGGACACATCTTTAACAAAGCTAAAGCTCCATTAGCCTTGTATCAATTGGGGCAATTTTTTAAAATAAGTTTTACAAATTCTAAAACGATACTGACAAGGAAATTAATTGATGAATATAAATGAAAAGTTTAGACATGGCTGGATATACAGGTTCAAAGGATGATATCAGGACTTTGTTATTCTACTCTCCTTAGAGAAAATATTAACTGTGAAAACAGTCAGAAAAGATAAAAAGTATTGGAGTTATTATATATGAACTTTAAAATCTTCTCCACAAAATTACAATGCAGCTATAGTTTATAACTCCATTTTTCAGGTGGAGAAAAATTAGACAAAGAAAAATAGAAATAGTTAAGTCAGTTTAGTTTAGCTAACTTAACCAGATTGCGCAGCTTGAACCAGGACACTGTTCTGACTTACACAATAATTAGACCAGCCAGAAGTGAACTATAGAGGTTGTTACAAACCCTTATTTATTATTTTCAACTCAGGTACCCTAACCGATTAAAGGGAGATCATGAAAAAAAGAACAATGGTAAAATAAATTAGAGAAAATGTGGTTATGGGAAAGAACACACAAGAATGATGATGATATTCCTGGCTGCAGGGATATTTACCTTCAGACATCAGCTATTACTCCTTCGGTGATAAAAAGTTAACCTCTTCCTCCTCTCACTACCTCTCACACTTGTACCTCTCGATATTCTGTGCTTCACTCTGTGTAGTTTCTTATGGAAAAAAGAGAAGTCACAAGACAAAAATAATCCAGCCTACAATATTCTGTGGCATTACATCTAAGAATAAGCAACCAAGGATAGAACCGGAGGGGAAATGATGAGTTTTGGAGTCAGAGAAGAGGAAATGCACTAATAGCCAGAAAGAAATAAAACAAGAAGGTACCAATGTAGCCAGAGCCTGAAGAATGCTTTCGGATATTTAGTAAGTGAGGTCTCAAAAAAGATTCAGGAAAGTTGCTTGAGGAAAAAGTGGGCATAAGCCAATAAACTATTTTTAATAATCTACATGATGGGTATAAAAAAGCATAATTCAAATACAATAAATGAAATATATTTAAAAGGCACAGTACCTAGAGAAACACACACTGAACTTTTCTAATACCTTAATTGCAATATTTAAAAACAATGAGTTTAGTAAAAAAAAAAAAAAAATTCTTTTTAACTCTTTGCCAAATGTTTTCAGATTTTGCTCTGTTAAGCATTGATATGCTTTGGCTTTGTGTCCCGACCCAAATATCATCCAAATATCATCCCGAATTGTAATCCCCAGGTGTCAAGGGAGGGACCAGGTGGGAAGTGATTGGATCATGGGGGTGGGTTCTTCCATGCTGTTCTGATAGTGAGGGAGTTCTCATGAGATCTCTTTGTTTCCCCTGCACTCTGTCTCTCTTGCCACCTTGTGAAGATGTGCCTTGTTTCCCCTTCACCTTCTACCACGATTGTAAGTTTCCTGAAACCTCCCAGCCGTGCAGAACTGTGAGTCAATTAAACCTCCTGTCTTTATAAATTACCCAGTCTCAGGTAGCATTTTTATAGCAATGTAAAAACAGACTAATAAAAACATTCACTGGCCTTTAACTGTAGCCAACCACATTATTATTATTATTATTTCTATTTGTGTAAATGTGGGGAAATGACATAATATATAAATGTTTCAATAACATTAAATTTCTTAAATTTTTATTTTAGACTTGTTGATTCCCTGTTTTGTGTGTGATAATATAGTGAGTACCATTCCATGGTAGCCAGATTTTAAAGATTTTTCATATTTATATTTATAAATAAATGCTAATTTAGTTAAGTTAAATAAGTATTTACTGGTGATATAAAGTTAAAAATTTTATATAGCTTTATGAATATATTTGATGTAGTTTGGCTCTGTGTTCCTACCCAAATATCATGTTGAATTATAATCCCCAGTGTTGGAGGGCCTTGGTGCAAGGTGACTGGATCATGGGGGCAGATTTGCCTTTTGTTGCTCTCATGATAGTTAGTGAGCTCTTATGCCATCCAGTTGTTTAAAAGTGTAGCAATTTCTCCTGTTCTCTCCTGCTTCACCATATGAAGATATGTCTGTTCCCCCTTTTGCCTTCCACCATGATTGTAAGTTTCCTGAGACCTTGCCATCCATGCTACCTGGACAGCCTACAAAATTGTGAGCCAATTAACCCTCTTTTCTTTATAAATGACCCAGCCTCAGGAAGTTCATTACAGCAATGTAAGAATGGACTAGTATAGAAAATTGATACCAGAGAACTGGGACATCACTATAAAGATACCTGAAAATATGAAAGTGACTTTGGAATTGGGTAACAGGCAAGGTTGAAAAAGTTTGAAAGGCTCAGAGAAAGACAGGAACATGAGGGAATGTTTGGAACTTTCTAGAGACTTGCTAAATTGTTGTGACCAAAATGCTAAATGGAATATGGACAATGAAGTCCAGGCTTAGGAGGTCTTGGAACTTATTGGGAACTGGAATAAAAGTTATTCTTACTATGCCTTAGAAAAGACGCTGTTGGCATTGTGTCCCTACTCAAGATGTGGCCTGGCTGTTTCTTAAAGCCTACACTCATCTGCATAAAAAAAGAAATGACCTGAAACTGGCATTTGTATGTAAAAGCAAAGCAGAGCATAAAAGTTTGAAAAATTTGCAACCTTGCCATGTGGTAGAAAAGAAAAACCCATTTTCTGGGGATGAATTTAAGTTAGTTGCAGAAATTTGCATACGTAAAGAGAAGCCTAATGATAATAGCCAAGGCAATAGGGAAAATACCTCAAAAGCCTTTCAGAATTCTTTGTGTCAGCCTCTCCCATCACAGGCCCTGAGGCTTAGGAGGAAACAATGGTTTTGTGTGTCAGGCCAAGGACTCTTCTGCTCTGTGCAGCCTCAGGACTTGGCACCCTGCATTATCACCACTCCAGGTCAAGACATGGCTAAAAGTAGCTAAGGAATAGCTTGGGTCAGTGAGAGGGTGCAAGCCCCAAGCATTGTCAGCTTCCATGTGGTGTTAAGCCTTCATATTTGCAGAGGGAAAGATTTGAGGCTTGGGAGCCTCTGCCTAAATTTCAGAGGATGTATGAAAACACCTGGATGTCCAGGCAGAAGTTTGTGGCATGGGCAGAACCCTTAAGGAGAACCTTTACTAGGGTAGTGCAAAGGGAAAATATTTGGTCGGAGCCCACACACAGAGTTCCCACTGGGGCACTGCCTGCGGAAACTGTGAGAAGATGGTCCATAGTCCTAAAGACCCCAGAATGGTAGATCCACCAACATCCTGTACCATGTTTTTGGAAAACCTGCAGGCACTCAAATGCCGGCCCATGAAAGCAGCTGTGGGGGTTGTACCCTGTAGAGTCACAAGGACAGAGCTGCCCAAGTCTTTGGGAGCCCACCCCTTCCATCAGTGTAGCTTGGATATGAGAGACAGTCAAAGAATACTATTTTGGAGCTTTGAGATTTAATGACTTCCCTGCTGGGTACTGGACTTGCATGGGGCCTGTGGCCTCTCTGTTTTGGCCAATTTCTCACTTTTGAAACGGAAACATTTACCCAGTGCCTGTACCCTCACTATATCTTGGAAGTAACTATCTTGTCTTTGATTATACAGGCTCATAGTCAGTAGAGACTTGGCTCATCTCACATGAGACTTTCGACTGTGAACTTTTGAGTTAATGCTAAAATGATTTAAGATTTTGGGGGACTGTTTGGAAGGCATGATTGTGTTTTGAAATGTGAGAAGGACATAAGATTTGAGAGCGGCCAGAGACAGAATAATATCATTTGGCTCTGTTTTCTGATTCAAATCTCAAGTCGAATTTTAATTCCCAGTGTTGGAGGAGGGGCTTCATGATGGGATCATGAAGGCAGATTTCTCTTTGTTGTTCTCATAATAGTGTAAGCTCTATGAGATCTCATTGTTTAAAAGGGTATGGCACTTCTTCGTTTACTCTCTCTTTCTCCTGCTGTAGTCATGTAGGACATGCCAGTTTCCCCTTCACCTTATGCACTGATTGTAAGTTTCCTAAGGCCTCCCTAGCCATGCTTCCTGTAGAGTTGACAGAAATGTGAGTCAATTAAATCTCTTTTCTTCATAAATTACCCAGTCTCAGGTAGTTCTTTACAGCAATGCAAGAATGGACTAATACTAGGTGTATCACTGAATTAAGAAAGAATTGCTTTTTTGTAATTCAATAAGTTTAAAGAAAGAAAAATGTTTGCTCATTATCATAAAAATGCACCATTTGGGGCAATTAAGACCATTAGACAGTTTGCAAATATATAAATAATGGGAGTGGGATAAATTGTTATGTTTATAAACTTAACCTAATTCTATCTACTATCATAGCTTGCCTGTCTGCACAGTATTTCCTTCCCAAATCATTTGAATAAATTGAGCTCTTAACTTCCTGACATTGTGCAACATTTGAAATGGAACAACACTCTGTTGTGGATTTGTCTTATTTTGGCTGCTGGTGTGTGTGTGTCTATGTGGATGTGTACATATTTGTGTGTTTGTGTGTGTCAGAGAGACAGAGACATATAGATAATAAGAAAGCATATGTGTAACCAGAAAAATAATCTAGGCAGCTGAGCAGAGGCATTGACAAGAGCAAAATATCCTATCTTTGATATGATTTTTAATATAATCTATAGAGTGTTTTTCAGTTTCTTTTGAATGACCTTAGTTGTAATCATCACTAGAAAGTTCTATTAAATAATAAGCATTTTGGGGGAAAAGATTTGCTGCTTAAAGATCTATATAGTCTAGAAAGCCAAATGCTATGCAAGGGATGAGATTTATTGTGAGCCCTGCCTTAATTTTGTCTAATGAATCCAGCTTATAATTATTCTCAGCAGTGCATCATCTCACATTGACTATATTAATTAGACAACTTTATAATCACATTGATCTGGGATGGAATCTGGGTGGAAAACTTGCAAATTATTGGAAAGAAAGACTGTCTCACTATCTTCTGTAATAGTTTTATATTAAAATATGAGAAATTACTGGAGAAAACTGAGGAGGTGGGGTCCCATGCTGTTCACAGTAGTCCTAAATTAGGGAGTGAAACAAAAAAATTATTAAATAACATATTGTCAATGTCAGCTTTGTGAAGCACTTATGTCATCTTTCTTCCACTAATCACAGTTCAAAGTATATTCAGAAATTTTGGAATATTCCATTTATCTAAAAAGCCTTCCAAAATATTGAGTGTAACATTTGATTTACATAACATTGTGTGAATGTTATGTAAATATTTGAATTTGTTTGGCAGTGATGGATTAGTTTGAAATTATTTCCTTGAAAGTGACTAGAAAATTGTTTTAATCCCCATCTCAGTCAGTCACTAAAACTTCATCTGAGATCGTCCTTACTGTTACATATAATCAAGATCAAAGTTACTAGTTTTCCATGCAACCTCAACACATGTGGAATAGTTGGCCTCATCCTGGAAACTAATCGTGCTCCTTAGTTTTCCACTCTGGACACTAGGCAAAGTATTAAACCTCCTCTCAAATCCTTATTCCTTTGAAAAATGACAATAACTAAGTCCACTTCTTAGTTTCATGCTGAAAACAGCATTAGATAGTCTACGTAAGTCTTCTACTAAGATAGTTGTAGAATACTTGGCTTTTTCCAGATTAGTTGGAATAACTAAAATCCTTTCTTCAGATTAGTCGAGATAACTAAAACCCTTTGTTGCCATATGCCAGTTGACATTCATGTTATTTGCTCACACATTATTTGCTCACACATGCTAAGTCTTATTCTTCTCTACCTGTTGTATCCACTCAAGGAGCAGTCTTTATCTGGGACATGCTATTCTCATGGCAGAGCAGTAAAAGCAAAGACAGAACCTTATGATGAGTTCCTTCTTTGTGGTATAAGCCACTTTTGACCCTGTATGACTCACTGGTGAAGTCTAGACATTTAGACATGTGTCACAGGCATAATCATCATATTATACAAAATAAGATAGTTGTAGTATCTACCACAATGTTCAATCACTTATTATCATTGGTATGGCTAAGAAGTACTATGTAAATAAAAGAATGACCAAATGTTTACCATTCTGGAACTCATGGGATATACGCAATAAATTAGAGTGCTGTCATGAACTCTTTGTCTAAGATCTGATAATACATGTACCATATGATAGATAACCCACTACACAACTTCATTTTTCAGTCAAGATAATAAGTAACTGAATATCAGATATTAATGATGCAAATATGCCTAAGAAAAAAAAATCCTCAAAATTATTTGGAATATGAGAGTCCATGAGATAGAAGAGGGCTTTCATGGCTATGAATGTTATATGAATCTCTGAAATTTTCCCCTGGGGATGGAAAAAGAATTCATTCCTTCATTATCCATTCTCTACATATAAAATGAGAATTCATAACGTGTAAAACAGAGACCCCTGGAAAAATTTCCATCTTCATAGGGGTGACGGATAGGTGTGCACAGTTGCTAGGGTTTACATAAAATGTTAATACTGAAATAATATGCAGAAAATGTATAATTTGAGTAAGTTTTGAAAATCAAGTATATTTCAAGGACAAGCTCCTTCCAAATCAAGCAGGAAACCTTCCTCTTTAAGCTGGAGTTTTCTGTACTAAGAATATTTCATTCCCATTCTGTAACAGTCTTTATTTAGATATACATATACTTTAAGTTCTGGGATACACGTGCAGAACGTGCAGGTTTGTTACATAGGTATACATGTGCCATGGTGGTTTGCTGCATCCATCACCCTGTCATCTACATTAGGTATTTCTCCTAATGCTAACACTTCCCTGTCCCTCCGCCCTAAATAATTATTCAAAGTGTGAGAATTTGTATCCATTAACTACCTTAACTATCTTGATATTATTCTTTTTTTTTTTTTTGAGTCAGAGTATCGTGCTGTTGCTCAGGACAGAGTGCGGTGGTGCAATCTCGGCTCACTACAACCCTTACCTCTGGAGTTCAAGTGATTCTCCTGCCTTAGCCTCCCAAGTAGCTGGGACTGCAGGTGCATGCCACTACGCCTCGCTAATTTTTGTATTTTTAGTAGGGATGGAGTTTCACCATGTTGGCCAGGCTGGTTTAGAACTCCTGACTTTGTGATCTGCCTGCTTCAGCCTCCCAAAGTGTTTAAGATTACAGGAGTGAGTCACCGCATTCAGCCAAGATTACCTATTTTTTATTCACCTGAAAATATTTGTTCTCTCTCCAAGGTGAATATACATAGTCACTACAGTTTTGACTCTACCAGCTTCTACTTTTTGTAAAACTTAAATATATTAGGTGACTAGAGCAACAGCAGCGTTCTAGTTCATGTATATTATTTGGATGTGGCATAATATCATTCCTCAGCTGTTATCTGTCTAAATAGCCATATCTACCAAATCTATTGTCTGTCCTAAGTATACAACCAGTTTAATAGGGTGATTTGTTTAAAACAAAATTTTTTAATGTGTCTATTTTTAAAGCGGTGTATTATGAAATTTCAAAGGCATGCTGCAGATGGAAGTGTGTTGAATAGCATCGATCAGAAACAATTAAGTCATCCCGCAATGAAGCTGTGTATGACACATGTATCATCAGACCTTAGACACAAAGTTCATGATACTATCTTAACGTATGGAATATATTTCAGAAGAAGATTCTTCTATTCTAAGGAGCTTAGAATCCATCATTACACATCTTATAATTCAATATCACCATTTATGTCATATCTCCCCTCCCCCAAAGATGTAATCATTTTTTAAACTCCATTAATAAAAATTAAGCTGGCGTTTTCCAAATTGGAAGATGATTAAACTTGGTAATTTGACTTGAATACAGAGTGCCATGACCCCTGATTCTTGCTATTTCTAGCAACAGGGAAGGGATGAATCTTGGAATTTTTTTACAAGTGATGAGAATGGCAGATGGCTTGCTTCCTGGTATGTAGTGCTTACCATCACACAGGTGAATCCCAGTAGAAAGATCACCGTGTATGCTGGATATAATAAACAGAAAATAAGAAAGAGAGTAAGGGTAGAGTGAGCTTTTCTTTTAATCAAGAAATTAGAAATTTAGAAGGCATGCTGCAATGGAAGAGTGTTGAATAGCATTGATCAGAAAAAATGCCTATGGTATTGAACAAGAGTAATAGTTGGACCATAAATACGTAAAATGCATTTGGCTAGAAAATATGTATTGTATAATCAAAGAGTTAGATTTACATGGTGCGTGATTTTTTCTGTGTTTAGTAGACACGAAATATATCAATTGAGAGGATTTAGCCCACAGTCTCTTTGTCAGAAAAATATGAAGAGGAGAGGAGCTCTAGAGGAAACTATATTCCTAAAACCAGGGAAATTAATTGTGCAAAGAACATAGCTGAAGTCTGAACAAACAGGCAAACATTTCTGCTAAGAATAAAATGGTGAGGACAGCCTGTCATTGCTGGATGACTTCATTAAGGGACTCCTTCCTCATACCACCATTATTATGAAGATTACAACAAACCATATTCAAATACAGTACATCATAATACAACAGTGCACTCATTTACTGACTGTGCTATGATTATCATCCCTGTACTTTGCACATCTAACTCATGACCATATAGAGCATACAGCTCAAGTAAAACAGATTCCGGGAAGGCTAGAAACTATGCTCTGTGACTTGGATACTCGATGCAACTAAGCCTGCATCTAAAAGACAAGGGACAGCGAAACTTAATGTGAAGAACGAAGTCTAGAGGTGATCTCCAGAAATTTTTAAAGAATTTAAATTCAAGTTCCTTTTGGATACCATAAAAATGGGGAAGGTTCTCTGTGAATATGACAGAATCTGTGTTTCCTTGACAAATTTGTGCACTAAGGCATATTCAATGGCTTAAAAAATAAAGGAGGGGGATATATTTTTACTCCTATGTATGGGTAGAGGATATCAGTACTAATTATCTCTTACACATTTCTATGAGATCAGTTATATATGTCTTACTTTCTTGTAAATTGATATTTAAAATTTCTCTCACTTATGATAGCGATTTTTCTTCCTGATTTTATTCAAAACCTTTCTCCCTCTCCATACTTCAAGTTTTTGGTAATAATCCAAACAATAGCTATGCAAAATGCATCTTTTCTAACTTTTCTAGCTTGTGAAGGCCTTTATTTTGAGAAATTACCACCTTCTATTAATTTTGCTTCAACTTTTCCAGCCTTTTCAACTATCTTTGATTGGAGGATGATGAAATGACATTACTCTGAAATTAAACAGGGAAATTAGATATGCCAAGTCCCTTCTGGGATAGAATGTAGTATATGGGGAACCGGAAGTTATAGGGAAAAAAAAGCAAATATAGTCAAAATTGCAGGATTTTTTGGGGGGAGGGTTCTTAAAAAGCACCTTAAAATGGAGAGTAATTCTCATTAAAAACAATTGTTCCATGGAATTATAGAATGTTAAATACACTAAACTAGAGTATCTGGGCCAACACTCTCATTTAAGAGATGAGATAACTTTGTCTCAGAAAAACGAGCAATGCCTTTATGAAACACATGGCTAATTTGTGCAGTATTAAAATGAAAACTTTAGTTTCCGATTACACACTGTTATTAATATGGTCACTGTACAAACAACAGCATGAGCCATATTAAACATTTGTTTCTAATTGCATATAGATACACTGTTTCCTTGTATCCCAATATTATTCTTTTTTAAAAATAAAAAGGCAAAACAAATAAATCTACTTGTATATATAAGTATCTAGAAAGTATATATTTTTTCTCCTTAACAGTCACCTTTACAAATACAGACGCTCCTCAACTTATGATGGGGTCATGTTCATATAAACCTATTTTAAGTTAAAAACATATTAAGTGAAAAACACATTTAATATACTTAACATACCAATCATCATAGCTGAGCCTAACAATCTTTAAATGTGATCAGAATACTTGGATTAGACTGGCTGGGTGGGAGCTGCAACTTGCCAGAGTATCATATTGCACATCCTAATTTAGGAAAAGATCAAAGTTCAAAAATTTAAGTACAGTTTCCATTAAATGCTATTGCTGTCACACCATTGTAAAGTCAAAAAATCATAAATTAGATGATAGTAAGTAGGAGACTGTCTGCATAATTGTTTCAGTGTTAATCTTTTGTTCTATTTTACATATTCATGTTCCTTGAATACTCCTATTTTTGGATCCCATTCTTGAAATTGTTAGCTTCAATATGTAAATCAGTCATCTAATATTATTTAAGTATCCCTTGTGTAGTCACAGTTACCCTATAATATATGATTTCTGTTCTCACTTTATAGGTAGGAACATTATATAAAGCAAGATCAACAATAAATATTCTTGAGTCTCATGTAACCAGCAAAAGGGATAATGTTTGCTCAATCTCTGTTAGCCTAAAATAATTTTACCCCCTTTCTGTACCTGATTTACTTTCAGCTGTTCTTTAGGAATAATTTCAAGCCATAGTGGCTTCAAGGTACTTCCTCTGAACACCAAAATATAAAGCCACACATATAATATCTCTCTATGTGTCGCAGAGTACCTCACATATATCTCCTTTGCTTTGGATACATTACCCTTACTGTACAGTTCTCTACTGAATTTTTTGGTGTTTTTCTGTTTCTGTTTTGTTTTGATTTATAGTAAATAATAAATACTTGGTAAATGGCTTGGCCATAACTTTAACTTTAGGCTGAAGAATTTGTCTACATTTCTCTTCTTGTATTGTCCTCCAAATATATGTAACCCAACAGATTTGAGTTTTAACATTACCTTCATATGAAATATAAACTATGACTTTCTTCCAGAAAACCAAGCAAGATTACAAATTTTATTCAACCTTCCCATTTGGAGATACCACTGAAAGGCTCATAAATTCTATCAAGTTTGGGGAAAAAACAAAGTCCCTATAACATTTTAGAATTCATTCTACATGTTGTCATTACTGGGACTATTTTCATCCTTCTCTCTTATAAGTGAAAAAAGTAGCCCTCATTCTTCAGAAGCATAACAAGGGAGAAATGTATTTATTCTTTATTAATCCATGATTAATAAAGATCAATATTCCTCTTATTTTTGAATTGAATAATTTTAGTACCCATATTTTTTAATCTTCTCTATGCTTGTTCCAATTTTTATATCATTCATTACTTCACAAAGACATGACAATAAAAAACAAACTAAATATTTCTTCACTGTGTGTATATATTAGCCTATCAAGACATGTGTGACTGTGGCATTACTAAGAAGCATTTCATGCAAATTAGCATGAGCCTTGGTCTTCTCAAAGAAATTATTCCCCAAAGCCTTTTATTTTTCAACCATAGACACCAACTTATTGAACCCACAGAACACATAAAGTCATCACTAACAAGTATGAATTGAAAATTGTGAATTTCTACTTTGGAAACAAATTTGATGATTAAGAATCATAGAGTAGAAGTGTTTCTATTGTCGTTTAGTAATTATGCAGTTCTACCGGAATGGAATATACAGAATTATTTTTCAAACAAGACACAGTTGAAAACTGCCAAACAGATTTGAGGCTTCATCTTGGCTTTGTCAATTTAACAATTAATTATTTAGATATAATAACCAACAGTCTATTGACTGGTGACTATCATATCATTAGTAATAACAATAAAAAATCCTTAAAATCATACTGCCTGCCACTGAAGCCCAGTCCTTCTCATTAGTGGATCTGTGGCATTTTCTTTTCTGTTATGATCCTCATTCCATGTGTCTGTAGCATATACTTTAATGGAACTGTTGTAACAAGTGATGCCCTTGTTTACACTTCTAAGATATGGTAAAAGATTCCTATCCATAACCTAGGAGAGTTAAATATTTGTGTCTTACAACTGTCAATTTTATTTGCTGTTTAGAGTTGAATTTTTTAACATTATGTAGAAGCTTGTCCAAATTTCATACTTTTGGCTTAACTGTATCTTTGCTTCCTGAATCTATAGCCTCAATATATACCCTCATAAACTTTTATTATTATTTTTTAAATTGTTAACTTTTATTTTAAGTTCAGGGGTACATGTGCAGTTTTGTTGTGTAGATAAACTCATGTCATGAGGGTTTGTTGTACAGATTATTTTGACACCCAGGTACTCAGCCTGTTAGCCATTAGTTTTTTTGTTTTGTTTTGTTTTGTTTGTTTATTTTTTTTCTGGTCCTCTCCTTCCTCCTATCCTCCCTGCTCTGGTAAGATCAAGTGTCTGTTGTTCTCCACTTTGTGTCCACGTGTTCTCAAAATTTCGTTTCCACTTATAAGTGAGAACATGTAGTATTTGGTTTTCCGTTACTGCATGAGTTTGCTAAAGGTAATCACCTCTAGCTCCATCCATGTTATGGTAAAAGACCTGATCTCATTCCATTTTTTTAATGGCTGCATAGTATTCCGGAATGTTTATGTACCACATTTTCTTCATTCAGTCTACTACTGTATTACTCCATTCTAGCAGTGTTACTAAAACACTACCTCAGACTGGGTAATTTACATAGAAGATAGTTTTAGTTAACTCACAGTTCCACAGGCTGTACAGGTAGCATGTCTGGGGAGACCTCAGGAAACTTACAATCATTGCAGAAGGCAAAGGGGAGGCAAGCACCATCCTCACATGGTGGAGCAGGAGAGAAAGGGAGTGAGGTGGGAAGTGAAAAACACTTTGAAACAACCCATTCTTGTGAAAACTCACTCACTATCATGAGAACAGCAAAGATAAAATCCTATCCCATAATTACCTCCCACCAGACCTCCAACACATAAGTATTATAATTCAACATGAAATTTGTGTGGGAAAACAGAGCCAAGCAATATCATTCCACCCTGGCCCCTCCCAAATCTCATGTCCTTATCATTTTTAAAACATGATCACGCCTTCCCAACAGTTCCCCAGAGTGTTAACTCATTCCAGTATTAACTCAAAAGTCCAAGTCCAAAGTCTCATCTGAGACAAGGCAAATCCCTTCCACTTATGAGCCTGTAAAATTAAAAACAAGTTAGCTATTTCAAAGATCATATGTGGGCACAGGCATTGGGTAAATGCTCCTATTCCAAAAAGGAGAAGTTGGTCAAAACAAGGGGACTACAGGTCCTAGCAATTCCAAAACCCAGAAGGGCAGTCATTAAATATCAAAGCTTAAAATATTTTACAGGCTCTTAGGTGGAAAGAACTTGCCTTGTCTCAAATGAGATTTTGGACTTGGACTCTTGAGTTAATGCTGGAAAGAGTTCAAACTTTGGAAAATCATTGGAAAGGCATGATTGTGTTTTATAATGTGAGAAGGACATGAGGTTTGGGAGGGGCCAGAGATAGAATGATATGGTTTGGCTCTATGTTCCCACCTAAATCTCATGTTGAATTATAATACCTACAGTCTTTTTTGAAACCATGTCTCACATCCAGGCCACACTAATGCAAGGGGTGGGCTCCCAAGGACAGAGGACCTGGGGGAAAAAAAGGCGTTTATGAGTTCTACTGCGGCAGACTTAAATGTACCTGCCCAGCAGCTCTGAATGAACAACGGAGCTCACAGCTCAGCACTTGAGCTCCTCTAAAGGACACACCGACCCCTCAAGCAGCTCCCTGACCCTTGTATATCCAAACAGTCACCTCATAAAGGAGAGCTGAGACTGACATCTGGTGGGTATCCTTCTGGGACAAAGATAGCAGAATAAGAAACTGGCAGCAACCGTTACTGTTCTGTAGCCGCTGCAGGTGATCCCCAGGCAAACAGGACCTGGAGTGGACCTCAGCAGTCCTACAGCAGACGGGCCTGACTGTTAGAAGGAAAACTAAGAAACAGAAAGAAATAACTTCATCATCAACAAAGTGGACATCCACTCAGAGACTCAATCTGAAAGTCAACAACTACAAAGACGACAGGTGGATAAATCCACCAAGATGGGAAGAAACCAGTGCAAGAAGGATGAAAACACCCAAAACCAGAATGCGGCTCCTCCTCCAAGGGATCACAACACCTCACCAGCAAGGGA
>CAUYLG010066946.1:0-22015 GCA_963573385.1 Cacajao melanocephalus
GACTGCATTCTAGCCTGGGCAATAGAACAAGAATCCTGTTCTCTCTCCCTCTTTTTCTTCCTCTTTCTTTCTCTCGTACATTCTTTTTCTTTCTTTCTTTCACTCTCACTTTCTTTCCTCTCTTTTCCTTTCTTTCAAAAAATAAAAAAAATTAAAAAAAAAAATAACTTAGAAAAAAAACAGAAACAATAAAAGCTGAGAACATTCTAAAAAGAAGGGGCCAGGTACACGCCTATAATCCCAGCACTTTGGGAGGATGAGGCATTCGGATTGCTTGAGCCCAGGAGTTCGAGACTAGCATGGGCAACATGGCAAGACCCCATCTCTACAAGAAATACAAAAATAAGCTGGGTGTGGTGGCATGCACCTGTAGTCCCAGCTACTCAGAAGGCTGCGGTAGGAAAGATCACTTGAGCCAAGGAGGCTGAGGCGGCAGCGAGCCATGATCACACCACTGCACTCCAGCCAAGGCAACAGAGTAAAACATATCTCAAAAAATAAAACCTAAGAGTACAAAAATAAGTTCTTTACATTTTAAATAAAGAAATTAAAAATCTTGAAGCCAATAATCTAATACACAGGCCTTGTTAGCCAACAAATTAGGTATAGGATCCACTTTCATAAAGCCATCTAATTCTGGTTCTGTTTGAAGGGGGGGGTGAGAGGATAAACAATACTGGTAAATAAGATTAAATTCAGAAAACAAAAATCACCAATAATACTATGACTAGGAAGTACCTCGGCATCATTGAGATGGTTAGTGAAGGATCAGAGAACACAGCTCTAGGTCAAAAAGCCAAAGAGCAGGACAGTAGAGGGACTTAGAGAGACGAAACATTACCATTTTGCAGGCATGGCGGAAAAGACAGGTTCAGGAGATTGATAAATGGTTGTTAAATGTACAAGCGGTCAATTTAACAAGGAGCAAGACATCTGCATGGTCTCAGGGTCTCCCCATACATAATTTGAAAAAAAAAAATAGCAATAATACAATAGAGAAACTAGACAACCCTGTGACTAGGAAAATTAACATCATGAAGATGGACACCCTATTCCTCCAAATGTAATAGTCTGAAAAGTAGACATCACCTATGATAGTATTCCGGCCAAGGATACATAGCCTGAATCTAAATAGAGGAAACACCAGCAAACCCAAATTGATTCACATAGAATAAAATAATTGGCTTGCAATCCTTAGATATGTCAAGATCATGAAAGACAAAAAAGGCTAAGGAACTATTCTAGATTAAAGCAGATTAAAGAGACATGGCAACTAAATTAAATATATTATCTTGGACTAGATCCTGTACTTGAGGGAAAAAATGCTGGGGAAAAAAAAAACTTTATTAGAACAAATGATTACATACGATTGTATGGGCATTAAATTTCCTGAATACATCAACACTGTAGTTGTATAAGAGAAAGAGAATATCTTTGTTCTTAAAAATTACACATTAAGATTTTAAAGTGTAAAAGAACATGATGTGTACAACCGAGTCTCCAATAGTTCAGAAGACATAATAACACAAATATGTGTATGTGCCTGTATTTGCATGGAGAGAGTGAGCCACAGAGTGCTACAAAGCAAGGAATGTAGCAATTTTTTTAATGATAAACCTGCAAAAGGGTAGCTCTCTGTGCTACTGTTGCAACTTTTTTGTAAACTTGATCAGAGTAAACCATTAAAAATAAGAGCTGAGGAATAGGGTAAGCTTTAAGTTTTTCACATAAATTTTGTCATTCGATTTTTTTTTTAAGGCAAGTAATATTACAGTTTTATAAATCAGAAAATGTGGACTCAAGAGAGATTTAATGACCACTTCCAGAACAGAGGTCTCCTTGTTTCTGTATAATTCCATTAGATTGCAGTTCAATAGCCAAATGTTTCTAATCCCTGGAAGCTTCTCTGGTGGTACTACTTAAAGCTACTGTCTAAAGTTTCAAACTTTTTGTGAGTTGTATCCACTCACTAATAAAAATATCACAAATTTCATCAAGTAGTAAGTAGCACATCTAAACACTTGAGAGAACGGGCTCTAATACTGGAGCCCCTGGTTTCAAATTCAGGCAGTGTAATGTTCTGGCTTTCACAAGTTAACGACCATGCTCCAATTTCCTCACATGTAAAGTGGGAGCAGAGAAGTACCTGGTAATAACCTGCAGGGTTGTTAGGAAAACTGAATCAGACAATAAATGTAAATTGGTGTGCACAAATGCACAAACAATAAATATCTTTTGAGGAACACAATTCAACCATGGTAATTTGCATATATTACATATCATCCCTAATCAATTAGCTACTTTTATATTAAACCTAACCTGTTAGGTCACCTCAAGACCACTGGTCACAGAGTCAAGGCCATACATTGTTTGTATTTTGGTTTTTTTTTCCCCAAATCAGGTCCAAATCTGACAAAAAATATTTTTCCTTTTTTTTTTTTTTTTTTTGGAGATGGAGTCTGTCACCCAGGTTAGAGTGCTGAGGCACCATCTCTGCTCACTGCAGCTTCCACCTCCCAGGTTCAAGGATTCTCCTGACAGCCTCCTGAGTAGCTGGAACTACATGAGCGCGCCACCACACCCAGCTAAGTTTTGTATTGTTAGTAGAGACCGGGTTTTACCATGTTGGCCATGCTGGTCTCGAACTCCTGGCTTCAAGTGATCCTCTCACCTCACCTCCCAAAGTGCCGGGATTTACAAATCATAAAAGTAAATTGATTTGCAAAATAGATTAATGCCGATTTACAGGTTAATTCAGTATAAACATTTTGCTAATACAACTGTAAGGCAACAAGCTCTGTGCTAGCATAATGCATTATCTATCCAGTGCACATAAAAACAAAATCAGTTTTCTAACCTGGAAGACAGAAAAACTCAAAAGATTGTATCTTACATGCTATATATATTATTTCGATCATCAATACAACCAAAATGTAATCCCAATTTCAACTAGTACCACTTTCTGGACCACCCAATAGTTAGTAACGTTTAATTTAAATTTTAATTATACCCTCTAACATACCTGCAAAGCTACCAGCACAGCTATTTTACCTTACTTTAGCAACAGACTATTATGTGACCATATTGCTTAGTAATGAAAGATTTAAAATAAGAGAAATGTAAAAATGATTACAATAAAATATAAACAGTAAGTTACCAGGATTCTGGTAAATGTAACCACTACCACCACCAATACCACCATCCCAACCCCCACCCGAACAAAAATCAACTTGGAATTTCCTTCCATTTCTCGGTGGTACTTTTTACAAAACTCATACCTTGTTTAACATCCGTATTTAAAATTCACATTATTAATTTGTAAAGGTTTAGGATTTGTTCAGAGTAACACTCCTTCTAAATATTTTCTATTCATATGCTTATTTTGGATTGGCGTTTTTTCTGTAGTGCAAAGGATACTGTCCAAGAACATTAATACTGGTATAAACCAGTTTGTCCATTCCAACAGCCCAAATCCACCTCTCTGCTCCTACACTCCGGGGTCACAGAATAACTTCCCACAAGCAACGCTCGCACTCACTTTCACCAAAATACTCGTTTCACCCTAATCAGGGAATTTATCAATGAAACTAGAAAACTATGCTCAAAATTCAAACCCCTGAGCCCCAGCCAAGTTCAATTCAATCAGCGTCTTCAGGAGTGGGGTCTAAGCTCACCAGGTGGTTTTCTTTTCACTAAGAAAACTACTAGAGATCCCTACACACACTCGCCCCAAACTCCCACAACTCTCACCACCCCCAACCAACCCCATCCGCCCACCCGCGGGACATGTTACCGCCCCGCTCCGCTCAGGTCTCTGGGCGACCCCACTCCTCTCCAGGGAGCCCCACCCCGGCGCCCACTCCTCCGAGTCCCCAGCTCCTCCCTCCCATCCCCACACCCCAAAGCTTTCTCCTTACTTCTTCAAATCGCTGCTAAAAAGGCCGAAGGCGCCCGAGGGAGAAATGGTTGAGGTCGCCTCCTGACCCAGCTCCGTCGCCTCCCCTCCTCCGGACTGCTCATTGTAAGAGAAACTGTTGCTGGACATTGCCGCGGTGCTGGCGGGCGCGGGGTTGGACCTGCCGGGGGTCCTCACCAAAACGTTCCAGTCCAGAGGGCAAGAAACAAAACTAGTTCCCCTATGGAGGGACGCGCGCAGGCGCTTCCGGACTCGTCACGGCTCCCTGAGCCGACCTGGCGGTATACCCCCTGCGCATGCGCAGTATGCGGGCCGTCAGGCTCCCACCCGGGCCGTCCAGGCCTGCGCGAACTTCCCTGCTCCGGGTTTTAGAGGTAGCTGAGCGGCCGCAAGCCTGGCCACGGGAAAGGAGGTAGAGGGTGGCGAACGGCCCGGCTCCCGGCTTGTAACTGGAGTCGTAGGAGAAGGATACCCATTGCATCCATTTTGATCCGTTAAGGAGTTTCCAGAGCCCGGACAGCTCTTTGCTAGACTTCTGTAAAGCAATAGTTTTCAGTTTTCTCCGGAAACGCCATTTAGCACGCCAGATCAACTTTCCTAACCCCTTCGCTATCACTTTTCCTTTTCTTGCTTGTTTCGGCTGCTTTCCTCCATCCGGCGTTGCCTTACTTTCACATCCGCCCCAGGCAACTTTTCTCCTAGACTTTAAGGAGCATTCTCCCAACGATGGTTTGGAGGATCCTCAGAGAAACAACCATTCCATCTTTGCAACGAAAATCTTGGAGTCAGACTGGGCGCGGTGGCTCACGCCAGTAATTCCAGCACTTTGGGAGGCCGAGGCGGGTGGATCACTTGAGGCCAGGAGCTCGAGACCAGCCTGGGCAACATTGCGAGCCCCTGTCTCTGCAAAAAATATAAAAATTAGCCAGCGTGGTGGCGCGCGCCTGTGGTCCCAGCTACTGAGGCTGAGGTGGGAGGTTCACGCAAATCCAGGAGGCGGAGGTAGCGATGAATTGAGATCGCGCCACTGCACTCCAGCCTGGGCGACAACACGAGACCCTGTCTCAAAAAAAAAAAAAAGGAAGAAAAAGAAAAGAAAAAATCTTGAGACCACCAGTTCCCGTTTGGAGCTGAAGTGGTGCGTCCTACCGCCGTCTAGCTACCAAAAATAAAATAGACCAACTCGCGCGCCAGGCGCAGCTGTTTCCTACCACTTCTTCCAGTGTCCTGTCCCCGTAGTGTCACTCACTAAGATGCACTAGCAAGCCCAGGCGGCCCCGAAGTAGCTCTCTCTGGGTGCTGGCACCCGTAAAAACCTCTTTCCAGGAGTGCCTCCCCCCAGGCCGCCTTCTCCTGTGAGTTTCAGCGCCTTCCCTCTCTTCTCTCCAGTGCTTCCCGTCCAGGCAGCCGTTAACACCCAAAGTCCTGGAAGCCAGGTACTGAAACTGTCAAGGGATTCTACCAGGTGGAACGCTAACCTAGAGGCCGGCTGCCTCTGGGAAGGCGGTGGACGTTTTCAAGAATCAGAGTGTGCTCTCCAAGTGTAAAAGGTCCCGCTGTCACTGTGGAAGCACGCACGAGCGTGGCTCTGGGTGGGAGAAGAAGGAACGTCCTCCAAACTTCGTCTGGTCAAATCTTGTCAGGTTTTTAATTCAGCGGTTAGAATACCTCCGGAGATGCAATGATGAGCACCTAAAATGTGTTGTTTGTCTATATTAATGATATTAATTAAAAGAATTTCACCTATAACATTCCTGATGATGATCATAGATAACCGTATATTATATAATGCTTCACATGTATCAGGCACAGATATAAAAACTTAAGTAATTTTATATATATTAATAATAAAAGGAGCTAGGCTTTGGTTACTTTATTTGTAAAATGAAGACATTGATATATCCTGGAAAATCTCTGACACGTACCTGATTATAGAATTTCTTGGTTTTAGAGTATGTGTTCTTTTACCAGATATCCTAAATTTTTTTCCAGCATACTTTTAGCAATGTGTAATCTTCTTTCTTCACATTCTCACAAACGATTAGCTTTCTAAAAATGTTTTGTCATTAATATGAAACGAATATTATTTATATTGTAATTAATTTTCATTTTCATGGTCATAATGAACTTCATAATATTTTATGTGATTATTACTCCATTTGCATTTTATTCTCTGGGAACTGCACATGAACCTGTTCATCCACTTTTATGTTGAGTAGTTTTTCCGACGGACTTGAAGAGTTCTTTATGCTCGAGTCTGTCATTTTTAATTAACTGCTTGATTTTATTTTGCAGTATTTTTATTTTTTCATGCAGACTCAGGTAGGAGATTGACCTACAGTGTTGGAGTTTTTGGTTTTGGGGGTTTGTTTTTGGGGGGTTGGTTTGTTTTTACATTGTCCTTGAATGGTATGGATATTAACAATGTCTATTCCTCAAAAAAGAGTTATGGGTAACTGTCTTTTTCTCTAGAATATTACATATAAGATACAAAGCATATATTCCTTGATGAAATAGATAAAACTTTCTTTTTATCACTAAAAAGAAAATGAGAGCATTGACAAGAAGGGACTTGCGTCCCTTACTGCCTTAAAATTCTAAGACTGTATATTCTTAGAGAAAGATAAAAAAGATTAACTCCATAGGCTGTGGTCTAACGTTTCCATATCTCCAGAACTGAAAAATCTTTTAGATAGCCATAAAGTTTTCTGACAGAGGAAAAAAATCCACACACTTCCAACCAGAAGAAACATTAATAGAACTAAAGGATTACTCTTTAAAACCTGTTACCAAGCCAAACCAGATTTTTCTGTTTCCTGCCAGCATATGTAGTGTCTTGTATTATTGCCAAATAAGCTATGTCTTTTTCAAAAACGATTTTACCCCTAACACTTCACAAAACCTTTATCAAATTTTCTGTTTCAGTTTCTGTTCATCTAACCCTCGTAATAGCAGGTGTTAAGTGCGGTGTATATATTTTCAGGCTTTTTTTCTCTAAGCATAGAAAAATAAATGTTGAATGTGCATATTTCTCAAAATACCAATTAAAACTATAATACCATTCTGCATCTTACTGCTTCTCATTGTTTGAAACATCTACATAGTGTTATATTCCACAGGTGCACCTGTATTTATTTAATCAATAGCCTACTGATACACGTGTAGACTGTTTCCAGTTCTGGACCATTATAACAACTGTCAGTGCAGGGCTTTACACCAACTCTGTCAGTGCCTGTTTTTATACCAATGTTCCAATTAGTTAAACTTCCAAAATCCAATAGCTAGAACAGATTATATGCACACTTTTTATAGATATTGCCAAATTTCTAAACTGAAAAGAGAATATCAACTCTTTCACCAATATTCTTCTGTTTCAACACAACCTTACCCCCAATGTGTATTATAAATCTTTCTAATGCTTGCTAATCTGACTGGTAATAATAATAAAATCCTTATCATTTAAACTTGGGTCTCATTTATTCTAAGTAGAGACAATAAAATTTATTTGCCAAATAGGAAGTTTTCTTTTCTTTTTTTTTTTTTGTTTTAGACAGTTTCACTCTTGTTGCCCAGGCTGGAATGCAATGGCATGATCTCTGCTCACTGCCACCTCTGCCTCCCGGGTTCAAGCGATTCTGGCCTCAAGTAATTCTCTGGCCTCAGCCTCCTGAGTAGCTGGGATTACAGGCATGAACACCATGCCTGACTAATTTTGTGTTTTTAGTAGAGATGGAGTTTTGTACTGTTACTAAGACTGGTCTCGAATTCCTGACCTCAAGTGATCCACCCACCTTGGCCTCCCAAAGTGCTGGGATTACAGATGAAAGCCACTGGGCCCAGCCCCAAATAGGAAATTCTCAAGACAAAAAGTGATACTAGTCATAATTTTACTGGACAAGCACATGTAAACCAGGACTTTGCCAGGGAAATAGGCATATATGGTTACTCTAAATATAACAGAATTAAAGCACACATCAAATGATTATTTGAATTTTCCTTCTATTATCCTCATTTGTCACTTGCTTATTTTTAAGTGGATCTTTTATCAATTTGTAGACATACTTTATAGATACTGAATGTTAACATTTTCTCATTATTGTCTAGAATATGTTGTAAAAACTGATTCAAGGCCAGGCGTGGTGGCTCACCAGCACTTTGGGAGACCGAGGCAGTGGATCACTTAAGGTCAGGAGTTCGAGACCAGCCTCGCCAACAGGGTGAAACCCACTATCTACTAAAAATGCAAAAATTAGCTGGGCGTGGTGGTACATGCCTGTAATCCCAGCTACTGGGGAGGCTGATGCAGGAGAATTGCTTGAACCTGGGAGATGGAGGTTGCAGTGAGCTGAGATTGCACCATTGCACTCCAGCCTGGGTGAAGAAGCAAGACTCTGTCTCAAAAAAAAAAAAAAATTGATTCAAAAAGTTGTAGGAAATCTGAATAAACTAAATAACTATAGAAGAGAATTGGCAAAGTTGCCAAAAATCTACTGCCAAAAAGGCACTAGACTAATATAGTTCTATTGGGCCTGTAAGGAGTTTGCTATTTCTGTTATTTTAAACTATTATTAAACTTTAGCAAAGAAAAAGACAAGGCACTTCCAAATTCATTTTGTAGGACTGATTGCATTAAATACAAAAAAAGAGCAATAAACTATCTAAATACTAAACAAGTGTTAAATGAAAAACATAAAATAACCCAATAGGTTTATTTTATGAAAAAGGAATGTTTGAACATTAAGAAACATAATGATAGATATTGATCATTTAACAATATTTTATCAACACTTCTGATTTAAAGAAAAATTTAATAATCTAGAAATAAAAGTAAATATTTGTATCATTATTATGCATATATAAATAAGTATTGGAATGGTTGGGCTCTGTGTCCCCACCTAAATCTCATCTCAAATTTTAAACCCCATAATCTCGAAGTGTCGAGTGAAGGATCTGGTAAGAGGTGAATGGATCATGGGAGTGGTTTCCCCCGTGTTGTTCTCATGATAGCGAGTGAGTTCTCAGAAGAGCTGATGGTTTTATACGGGTCTCTTCCCCCTTCACTCTCTCTCCTGACACCTCATTCATGAAGAAAGTGCCTGCTTCCCCCTCCACCATGATTGTTAGTTTCCTGAGGCTTCCCCAGCCATGCAGAACTGTGAGTCAATTAAACCTCTTTTTTTTATAAATCACCCAGTCTAGGGTAGTATCTTCGTAGCAGTGTGAAAACAGAATAATACAGTAAATTGGTACCAGTAGAGTGGGGTACTGCTATAAAGACAACCTGAAAAGGTAGAAGCAACTTTGAAACTGGGTAACAGGCAGAGGTTGGAACAGTTTGGAGGGCACAGAAGACAGGAAGATATGGGAAAGTTTGGGACTTCATAGAGATTTGTTGAATGGTTTTGACCAAAATGCTGATAGTGATGTGGACAATGAAGTCCATGGTGAGGTGGCCTCAGATGGATGTGAGGAACTGTATTAGTCTGTTCTCATGCTGCTAATAAAGACATTTCCAAGACTGGGTAATTTTTAAAGAAAAAATGTTTAATGAACTCTATGGCTGGGAGGCGTCACAATCATGGCAGAAGATTAAGGAAGAGCAAAAGGACATCTTACATGGTGTCAGACAAGAGAGAGCTTCTTCAGGAGAATTCCCCTTTATAAAACCATTGGATCCCTTGAGACTTATTCACTGTCACCAGAACAGCATGGGAAAAACCTGCCCCCATGATTCAATTACCTCTCACCAGGTCTCTGCCACAACACATGGGGATTATTTCAATTCAAGGTGAGATTTGGGTGGGGACAAAGAGCCAAACCATATCAGGAACTTATTGGAAACCGGAGCAAAAGTCACTCTTACTATGCTTTAGCAAAGAGACTGGTTGCATTTTGCCCCTGCCCTAGAGATGTGTGAAACTTTGAACTTGAGAGAGATGATTAGTGTATCTAGCAGATGAAATTTCTAAGCAACGAAGTGTCCAAGAACTGACAAAGTGAAAAGTTTGGAAATTTTGCAGCCTGCCCATGTGGTTAAAAAAAAAAAAAGAAAGAAAGAAAGAAAGAAAGAAAGAAAGAAAGAAAGAAAGAAAAAATAGTAATTCAAGCCGCTGCAGAAATTTGCATAAGTAACAAGGAGCCAAATGTTAATTGCCAAGACACTGGGGAAAATGTTTCCAGGGTGTGTCAGAGGTCTTCACGGCAGCCCCTCCCATCACAGGTTCTGAGGCCTACGAGGAAAAATGGGCCCTGCTGCTCTGTGCAGCTTCAGGACTTGGTGCCCTGCTTCCCAGCCACTCCAGCTGCAGCCATGGCTAAAAGGGGCCAAGGAACAGTTTGAACTGTTTCTTCAAAGGAAATAAGCCCTAAGCTTTGGCAGCTTCCACGTGGTGTTGGACCTATGGGTGCACAGAAGTCAAGAATTGAGGCTTTGGAACCTCTGCCTAGATTTCAGAGGATGTATGGAAATGGCTGGATGTCTAGACAGGAGTCTGCTGCAGGGCAGAGCCCTCATGGAGAACTTCTGGAAGGGCAGTTTAGAAGGGAAATGTGGGGTTGGAACCCACATGCAGAGTTCTCACTGGGGCACTGCCTAGTGGAGCTGTGAGAAAATAGCCACCATCGTCCAGACCCCAGAATGATAGATCCACCTACAGCTTTCACCGTGCACCTGGAAAAGCTGCAGGCACTCAATGCCAGCCCATGAAGGAGCTGCCCAAGGCCATGGGAGCCCACCCCTTGCATCAGCATGCCCTGGATGTGAGACTTGGAAGCAAAGGAGTTTATTTCAGAGCTTTAAGATTTAATGGCTGCCCCATTGAATTTTTTTTTTTCTTTTTGAGATGGAGTTTCGCTCTTGTTACCCAGGCTGGAGTGCAATAGCGCAATCTCGGCTCACTGCAACCTC
Source organism: Cacajao melanocephalus (assembly GCA_963573385.1). Lineage (NCBI taxonomy): Eukaryota > Metazoa > Chordata > Mammalia > Primates > Pitheciidae > Cacajao > Cacajao melanocephalus. The sequence goes on from CAUYLG010066946.1 coordinate 10,824, forward strand.
CGCCTCCTGGGTTCAAGCAATTCTCCTGCCTCAGCCTCCCGAGTAGCTGGGACTACAGGCATGCGCCACCATGCCCAGCTAATTTTTGTATTTTCAGTAGAGATGGGGTTTCACCATGTTGACCAGGATGGCCTCAATCTCTTGACCTCATGATCCACCCACCTCGGCCTCCCAAAGTGCTAGGATTATAGGCGTGAGCCACCGCACCTGTCCACCCCATTGAATTTTGAACTTGCATGGGGCCTCTAGCCCCTTTGTGTTTGGTTTTACAGGCTCATAGGCAGAAGGAACTTGCCTTGTGTCAGATAAGACTTTGGACTTGGACTTTTGAGTTAGTGCCAAAATGAGTTAAGACTTTGGTGGACTGCTGGGAATGCACAATTGGTTTGAAATGTAAAAAAGATGTGAAATTTGGGAAGGGCCAGGGCTGGAATGATATGGTTTGGCTCTGTGTCCCCACCCAAATCTCATCTTGAATTTTAATCCCCATAATCTCCATGTATTGAGAGAGGGACCTGGTGAGAGGTGTTTGGATCATGGGAGTGGTTTCCTCCATGCTGTTCTCATGAGAGATCTGATGGTTTTATAAGGGGCTCCTCCTCCTTATAAAGGGGCTCTGTCTCTCTCTCTCTGTCTCTCTCTCTCCCCTGCCGCCTTGTGAAGAAGGTGCCTGCTTCCCCTTCAGCCATGATTGTAAGTTTCTTCTTCACCACCCATACAGAACTGTGAGTCATTTAAACCTCTTTTCTTTATAAGTTACCCAGTCTCAGGTAGTATCTTTGTAGCAGTATGAAAATGGACTAATATTGGTATAGATAAATAGATTAAGTTAAACTACTTCCACAAAATATGCAAAGTAAAATGCACATCATATTTAATAGTGAAACACCACAGGCATTCCAACTAAAGTCAGGAAAAGGGTAAATATGCCTATTAACACCATTATCATTTAACACTGTTCTATAGAGTCTAGCTAATGCAATAAAACAAGAAAATGAAATAAGAAAAGTAAATAGTATAAAGGAGAAAAATTATAATATTTATAAATGATATCATCTCACTAGAAAGTCTGAGAGATATTAAGTGGATTCAGCAGAATGGCCAAATTCAAAATCCAATAGCATTCCTACATGCCAATAGCTTCTAATTAGAAATGTAATTTCTGCTAGGTGTGGTGGCTCACGCCTGTAATCTCAGCACTTTGGGAGTCCAAGGCAGGTGGATCACTTGAGGTCAGGAGTTCAAGATCAGCCTGGCCAACATTGTGAAATCTCATGTCTACTTAAAGTCCAAAAATTAGCTGGGTGGCTATGGCATGCACCTGTAATCCCAACTACTCAGGAGGCTAAGGCAGGAGAATTGCTTGAGCCTGGGAGGTAGAGGCAGCGGTGAGCCGAGATGCCACCACTGCACTCCAGTCTGGGAGACAGAGTGAAACCCAGTCTCAAAAAAAAAAAAAAAGAATATAACTTCAAGAAGACCCTGTTCCACATAGCAACAAAGAAGTAAGCCTTAAGAAGTCAGCCTTAGAAAATGCACAAATCCTAAGTGATGAAAATATAAAATTTTACCGAAGGGTTGGGAGTTGGGGTAGAGACTTGAAAAGGGACTCTATGTTTCTGAATAAAAATATTTGAATGAGGTCGGGTGTGGTGGCTCACGCTTGGAATCCCAGCACTTTGAGAGGCTGAGGAGGGCGAATCATGAGGTCAGGAGTTCCAAACCAGCCTGACCAACATGGTGAAACCCCATCTCTACTAAAAATACAAAAAAAATTAGCAGGGCATGGTGGTGCACACCTGTAATCCCAGAGCTACTCAGGAGGCTGAGGCAAGACAATCCCTTGAACCTGGGAGGTGGAGGTTGCAGTGAGCGCTACTGCACTCCAACCCAGGTGACAGAGCGAGACTCCATCTCAATGAATCTAAATATTTAATGCAATTTCAATCCAAATTCAAAATATTTTAGTAGGCCAATTCATGCTAAAGTTCATCTAAAAGAATAAATGCAGGTAAAAGCAAGAATTTTTTTGGAAAAAAAAGAATATTGGACACACACTACCACTCATTTAAATATACTATAAAATTGTTGTAATTTTAAAAGTTTGGTATTGACCCAAGAGTAAATAAATTGATTGGTAGCATAGAATAGAAACAGACTCAGTTATATGTGGGCATTGACATTATGACAAAGTTCATATTTCAGACCTGTTAAGAAAGAATGTAGTCTATGATAAACAGTACTGGGACAATTAGTTAATTATGTGGCAAAAATTAGGTTAGATCTCTGTGTTAATGTCCTATGACTGCGGTTACAAATTACCACAAAGTAGATATTTTGAAACAACATAAGTTTATTCCTGTAGTTCTTGAGTCCAGAGGCATAAAATCAAGGTACACAGTCTAAGGTATGGGCAGGACCCTCCCTCCAGAAGCTCTACGCGGAAAGCCTTCCTTACCTTTTCTAGTATTTATAGCTGCAAGGCCCCTTCCTCCAAGGCAACATGACACCTTCAAGTCCCTTTCTGCTCTGTCTTCACATGACCTCTTCATCTTCTTTGTTAAATCTTCTTCTGCCTTCCTCTTTTAAGGACACTTGTGATGACATTGAAGGACCACCCAGTTAATCCAGGATAATCTCCCCATCTCAACATCCTTAACTTAATTATAAGTGTAAAGTCACTTTTGCCATGTAAAGTAATATTCATGTTTTCCAGGGATTAGAATTTGGACATATTTGGGAGCTATTATTCCACCTACTGTAATATCTAACTCACACAATGCCAAAAATAAATCCCAGATTGATTAAAGATAAACTACAAGAACTGAATTTTTTTTACTTTTAAGTTTGGGGATACAAGTGCAGGTTTGTTACATAGGTAAACTTGTGTCATGGGAGTTTGTTGTACAGATTATTTCATCACTCAGATATTAAGCTTAGTACCCACTAGTTATTTAATTCTTTTTCCTGATCCTCTTCCTCCTCTCACCCTCCATCCTCCAAAAGGCCCCAGTGTGTGTTGGTCCCCTTTACATGTCCATGTGTTCTCAAAAAACTGATTGAATGTTAGGAAAATATTTTCCTGACTAAGGGGTGTCATGGTTGAGAAATGGAGTAAGAGAGCCTTTCAGCGTAAATCTAGGCAAGAAACAATTTTAAAAATTAGTAAAACAGTATTATATAAATATCCAGTTTTATCGCCTTTCGATTAGGATATTCATCTGTTATTTATTTATTTATTATTTTCATTTTTATTTATTCATTCATTTATTTGAGACAGGGTCTCACTCCGTCACCCAGGCTGGAGTGCAGTGGCATGATCACAGCTCACTGAAGCCTCCAGCTCCTGGGCTCAAGTGATCCTCCCATCTCGGCCCCATGAATAGCTGGGACCACAGGCACACGCCACTGTGCCTGGCTATTTTTTTTTAAAAATGTTGGTAGAGACAAGGTTTTACTTTGTTGGCTGGGTTGGTCTCAAATTCCTGGGCTCAAGCGATCCTCCCACCTTAGCCTCCCAAAGTACTGGGATTACAGGGGTGAGCCACCACTCCCAGACTTAATAGAATTTAAATTTAACAAGGGTAGTGAAGACATGAGGTTCAAATTTCACAGGTAATTTCTAGGTGTTCCTTTGAATGCATAATAAGGAATAAAGTTACCCCTATTTTAAAAAAAACATTTAAATTAGAATTATGAAGAAAAGACTAACATGATCTCTAATAAATCAGTTTCCACTTATTGCATTCTTAAAAACATTTTTCAAGCTCCAAGTGAGGTAATTTACATGCACTTACCATGGTTTCATTCAATCTGGTCCTTGTTTATTTCTCTTAACTTCATTGCAGAACCACTCTTCCTAGCTTACACACCCCTCATACTCCAGGCAGTCTAGCCTTTCTGTTATTTGATCCACCAAGCTTGTTCTGACCTGAGAGACCTTTCTGGCTGGGCTCTCTGAAGGAGCCAGCCTTTTGACGATCTGTAGGTGGGTCTCCCAAAAGGCTGTCTCCTTCAGCTTTGTTCAGGCTTTATTCTATTCAGGCTTTAGCTCAAATATCTCCTCTTCAGAGAGCTCTTCTCTGACCATCCAGTCTAATGTGGCTCTTCCATCTAGTCCCCAAACCCCTGGTTACATAATTGATTGGGACAGCTGAACTGTTTTGCTAGCCATGCATCACTCTGATACATATCACTCTGGAAGGTTTGCATTGGGTTACATAGGACAGTTTTCCCAGGGACAGAGTGAAGTTTCTCTTGCCAAGTGCACGTGAGTCGTCATGCCCTCCTGTTTAGAGAAACTCCATGATTTATTATTTTGGAACATGAAGATATCTTCTCTAATTGAATATATGCAATCTTCCAATTTACTAAGCATTTGGGGATTTTCATACTTAAGGCTTTCCAAAACAGTATACACCTATAAACTTGTGCCTTGAAAATGCCCCTATTATGTTTATATGCTTTATATGCTTCACTATATATAGAGATAAATATACATACGTACATACATATATATATATATATACTTCACTATTTTATTTTATAATAAAATTATTCTGGAAAAAGGCGATGTGATCAACCCTACATGAGATAATGACTGACATTTGTTCAAAATGATTTAGGAATGTGGAGAAACTATATTACTCAATATCACAAAGGAAACATTTTAGGCCATTTATAATACCTTCTTTTACTTAAGAGTTGTAGTTGACCTTAATCTCAAAGGCAAAGGCTTAAGTTATACAAAATGGCCCGGTACAGTGGCTTACGACCGTAGTCCCAGCACTTTGGGAGACTGAGGTGGGCGGATTGCTTGAGCCCAGGAGTTCAAGACCAGCTTGGGCTACATGGTAAAACCCCATGTACAATACCCAAATGCAAATATCAGCTGGTGTGGTGGTGCATGCTTGTAGTCCCAGCTACCTGGGAGGCTGAGGTGAGAGGATCACCTAAGCCCAAGAGGTCAAAACTACAGACAGCCAAGATCATAGCACTGCACTCCAGCCTGGCTGACAGAGCAAGACTCTGCCTCAAAAAAAAAAAAGTCATACAAAATGATCTTGTTATACTGTTCCTCATATTCCTAATACACTGAATATTTTCATTCATTCATAGGTTTTTTAAGTTTAAATGTCTAGGTAATATACTCAAAGGGAAGTAGAGTTGGCCCTCCACGTCCAAGTATTCCACATCCACAGATTCAACCAAGAGCAGATCAAAAGTATTTGAAAAACATTTAAAAAACAATAAAACATGATATAAATTTAAAAACATAGTAAAACAACTACTTATGTAGCATTTACACTATATTAGGTGTTATAAGTAATCTAGAGAGATGATTTAACAGGAAGGTGTGTGTATGTTATAGGCAGATATGACACCTTTTTTTTTTTTGAGACAGTCTTTGTCACCCAGGACAGAGTGCCATAGTGCAATCTCAGCTCACTGCAACCTCCAACTCCCAGGTTCAAGCTATTCTCCTGCCTCAGCCTCACAAGTAGCTGGGATTACAGGCACTTGCCACCATGCCTGACTAATTTTGTATTTTTAGTAGAGACTGAGTTTCACCATACTGGCCAGTCTGGTCTCAAACTCCTGACCTCAAGTGAGCTGTCCACCTCAGCCTCCCAAGGTGCTGAGATTACAGATGTGAGTCACCATTCCAGGCCACAATACCATTTTATGTAAGGGACTTGAGCACCTGCAGATTTTGGTGTCCATGCGGAGTTCTGGAACCAATATCCTGAGGATACCAAGGGATGACTGCACTACTGAAGCACAGATCTACTAGTCTGTCTTTATGTTCTCTTATCAAGGCTCACTTACAAAGTCAGTGACTATGGCCTTGCTTTCCACTTCACTTTGGCAGCAGAAAGAACAAATAATCAGTCAATTCAGGTTTGAACCCTGGCATGATAAATGACTAGTGATAAACTGGTTAGATGTATAAAGGCAGGCCAGCTCTTAACCTTTCTGAGACTCAGAGATTCTAAAAATTATTAGTCTTCATCCTCATTTAAAAATAAAATTCTCAGAAAAGAAAACAACACTCTCAGAAAATTGCTCCAGCTAGAAGTAAAATTCCTCCATGTTAAAAAAATCTGCAGACTTGTCCTTAAATGTTGAAATTACAGGATCAGCCTCCTAAGAGGGCCTAAAACTACTCCCTAAATGTCAGAGCTCGGCAATTATATGCAGACAAGAATGTGAATATTTTATTAAGTTAGTCAACAAATACATATGGAATTTGCCCTGTACATGGCAGAAGCCAGAGATCATGCAGGTCTACAAACTGACGAAAACCCAGGCCTTGTCCTCAAAGAGATTATAATAATAAAAGACTGGCCAGGCACAGTGGCTCACGCCTGTAATGCCAGCACTTTGGGAGGCCAAGGTGGGTGGATCACAAGGTCAGGAATTCGAGACCAGTCTGACCAACATAGTGAAACCCCATCTCTATTAAAAATACGAAAATTAGCTGGGTATGGTGGCATGCGCCTGTAGTCCCAGCTACTCAGGAGGCTGAGGCAGGAGAATCGCTTGAACATGGGAGGCAGAGCTTGCAGTGAGCTGAGATTGCACCATTGAACTCCAGCCTGGGCAACAGAGCAAGACTCTGTCTCAAAAAAAAAAAAAAAAATAGAAGACTATAAAAGAGGAGATATTCCTGGCCATGAAAATGTACAATACTATAACACAAGGCAGAAATGGTGAAAATGTCTCATGGCAATTAATTTTTCAAAGATTCAGTTTTCATTTTTTGAGTTATATGACATTTCAAAAATCATTCTCTCACATCTCATTGCTGTGGTTCAATTATTTTACTATGTGTGCGATGCTGTTCTAAGTGCATGTTATGTAGCAACTCATTTGAGACTCGAAACAGTCCTGTGGGGTAGTTGCCATTGGCATCCTCATTTCACAGATGAAAAAACTAAGGAACTGAACCTGAAAAATTAGTCCAAGTTTACACAGCTAGGAATTAGCAGAGCTGGTCTTTGAATCTACAGAGTTAGTCTCCAGGTTCCAAACTTTTAAATATTCTGTTGTACGACCTCTTTATATATTTAATATATCTTGGAAATTGTACCATATCAACATATAAAAACTTCTTGTTTTTACAGCTGCAAAGTATTTCATTGTATGACAATATTATAATTCATTAAAATATCTCCTAATGACAAATCTTTTCTTTCTTTTTTTCTTCCTTCCTTCCTTCCTTCCTTCCTTCCTTTTTCTTTCCTTTCTTTCTTTCTTTCTTTCTTTCTTTCTCTCTTTCTTTCTTTCTTTCTTCTTTCTTTCTCTTTCCTTTCTCTCTTTCTTCTTTCTTTCTTCTTTTTGAGACAGGGTCTTGCTGTGTTGGGAGTGCAGTGGCATGATCATGGCTCACTAAAGCCTTGACTTCCCAGGCTCAAGTGATCTTCCCACCTCTGTACCCCCAGTAGCTGGGACGCTCGCCACTGTATCCAGCTAAGTTTTATATTTTTCATAGAGACAGTGTTTTGCCACATTGCTCAGGCTGGTCTTAATTCTTGGGTTCAGGAGATCCTCCTGCCTCAGCCTCCCAAAGTGCTGGAATTACAGGTGTGAGCCACCTTGCCCAGCCCCTTTTATTTGTTTCCAGTCTTTTGCTATTGCTAATGATTATGCTTCTGTCACAGGAAAGGGGTCCCGATTCAGACTCCTAGAAAAGGTTCTTGGATCTTGCACAAGAAAGAATTCAGGGCAAGTCCCTAGAGCAAAGTGAAAGCAAGTTTATTAGGAAAGTGAAGGAATAAAAGAATGGCTACTCCATAGACAAGGCAGCCCCAAGGGCTGCTGGTTGCCCATTTTTATGATTATCTCTTGATTATATGCTAAGCAAGAGGTGGATTATTTATGCCTCTCCTTATTAGGCCATAGAAGTAACTTCCTGACGTTGCCATGGCATTTGTAAACTGTCACGGCACTGGTGGGAATATAGCTGTGAGGATGACCAGAGGTCGATCTCATTGCCATTTTTGTTTCTGGTTCTTCTTTTTTTTTTTTTTAGACAAAGTCTCACTCTTGTTGTCCAGGCTGGAGTGCAGTGGCACGATCTCCGTCTCCCGGGTTCAAGTGATTCTCCTTACTCAGCCTCCCAAGTAAGTGGGATTACAGACACCCACCACCATGCCTGGCTAATTTTTGTATTTTTAGTAGAGACGGGGTTTCACCATGTTGTTCAGGCTGGTCTTGAACTCCTGACCTTGTAATCTGCCTGCCTCAGCCTCCCAAAGTGCTAGGATTACAGGGGTGAGCCACCATGCTGGTCGCGGGTAACATTTCTCTTCTTTACTGCAACCTGTTTTATCTGCAAGGTTTTTATGACCTGTATCTTCTCCTGACCTCTTATCTTATCCTATGACTAAGAATGCCTTAGCCTTCTGGGACTGCAGCCCAGTAGGTCTCAGCCTCATTTTACCCAGCCCCTCTTCAAGATGGGAGTTGCTCTGGTTCAAAAGCCTCTGACACTTCCATAAACAACTTAATGACTGTATATTTTGTAGGCTATTGCTACCTATGATTCACTGAGAGACAAGTCCATGATCATTGCAGAAGCCTAAATTAGTGGTACCACACCACTTATTTCATTACTTCTTGGATACGAAGATTTACTGAGTGCAATGAGAAGGGAGAAAACAAGCTGAACAAAGTGATACAAGAAATCACATCTTTGGTTGAGCGTGGTGGTTCATACCTGTAATCCCAACACTTTGGGAGGTCAAGGCAGGCAGATCACCTGAGGTCAGGAGTTTGAAACCAGCCTACCCAACATGGCAAAACCCCGTCTCTACTAAAAATACAAAAAATTAGCCAGACATGGTGGCAGGTGCCTGTAATTTCAGCTGCTCAGGAGGCTGAGACAGGAGAATCACTTGAACCCAGGCGGTGGAGGTTGCAGTGAGCCAATATCACACCACTGCACTCCAGCCTGGGTGACAAGAGGGAAACTCTGTCTCCAAAAAAAAAAAAAAATGCATCTTATGGGACAAGATGAAGTTTTTGCAGGTCTTGCAGCGTGGACCACAACAGGTTATGGCCACAGTGGCCTCTGCAGCTCTCTACAGATTTTCTTCAGGGAAAATATGAAAGCTGGTATGTTATATGAAAGGAAAAGAATTCTTCGGACCCCAAAATCACTAAGGGATGGGGAAAGTCAAGCCAGGAACTGCTTGGGCAAACCTGCCTCCCATTCTATTCAAAGTCATCTTTCTGCTCATTGATATAAACACATATTTGATTGCCTCCTTTGGAAAAGCTAATCAGAAACTCAGAAGAATGCAACTGTTTGTCTCTTATCTACCTGTGACCTGGAGCCCCCCTCGCCACTTCCAGTTGTCCCGCCTTTCCAGACTGAACCAACATTCATCTTACATGTATTACTGATGGCTCATGTCTCCTTAAAATGTATAAAACCAAGCTGTGCTCGGACCACCTTGGGCATATGCCATCAGGACCTCCTGAGGCTTCACGGATGCGCATCCTTAACTTGGCAAGATAAACTTCCTAAACTGACTGAGACCTATCTTAGATTTTGGGGGTTCACAATAGGGAAAGACAAATACAGAAACAAATATTATGAAGGCAACAAGCAATTTTTTTTGTATATACTACCGAAATAAGTGGCAAAAATCCACATTATGGGATGTGGATGGAAACATGGAGCCCCTGAAATGCTATCATTGGCTTCATTCACAGATGACCCTCCAGCAACAGAACTACCTACTGTTGATAAATTCACCTGGACAAATCATAAATTTAATATGAGTGACACTCATGAACAACACGTACCCCATTCCACCACTAAAAGAAGATTCCAAAGTGGGTCCCACCTTCAACAGCATACAAGACGATGAAAAACAGTTTAAATATGCAAAATGTGCAGCTTTTCAAGTAATTTCACTTTTACTATTTAGCATTCACTTGATTAATATTGTTTGACTAAATCATGTGAAAAGGAGTAACATTTGAGCTAGGCCTTAAAATATGGAGAAGTAAATTCAAACAGGTAAATGAGGTAGATAGATTTCATAGCAATAAAACAACCAGAGGCATATTTCACAGACATTAGGATATTAGAGTGATCCTGTATTTTAAGTGCATGTACAGGTCTAAAGGCTTAAAATTGAACAATATTGTTTTTGAGGTTAATAGTTAAAAGAAATAATAAAGCAGGTCCTACAAGAATTAGAAATAAATCTTCGTGGTACCATAAAAAATTTCCTAAACCACTGACAGAGCACACTAATGTATTCAAAGTGCCCATGCAGCTGGAGCAGATACTGCCACAACAGTTGGTATAATCATAGATGGAAGGATTATAATGGAAGCATAAAAGCAAAAGGGGATAAAGCAAAACCAAATGGCCTTAAATTAGGTGGTAAATCATTCCATTTTAAGTCTTGTAGTTCAGAATTCAAACCAAGGGCCCCCATTTTAGAAAATGGATAGGAAATTTAGTAGAAGTCATTCAGAAGGCACTGAAAAAGAACACTGCTTTTATAATGGAAAAATATGTCAAATCACCTTAAAGTTCAATGGTAGCAGAACACTTAAGGAAATCATAGCACTACAACTGGAGGAAATCAGTCATTAAATATTATAAGCAGATGACACGGACATCTGGTATTTTTGTCTGTCTAGCATCCTTTCTTCCCTTTCCAGTGACAGCATCCCTTTGTCTATGGTGGAACTGTGTCTCCTTTACCTTAATCTTTTAATTTCTAGGGTACTCTCCTCTGTCAAAGGTGTGGGCAAGTGACCCAGGCCTAACCACTCATAGTAATCTGTCTGCACAGCCGCAGTGGTTAGGCAGAGTGGTAGTCACATGACTCAAGTTGGGCCAATCAAAACATTTTCCTGGGAAGTTGCTAGAAGAAAGCCTCTATTTCATTTGGGTTGGTAAACTGTGGTATTATAAGGTTGAAACTCTGTGCAGCTATATCTCAGCTTGTCTGCACTTCAAGAAATGAAGCCAACATAGCAGAAAGCAGATCTGAGAGAAGGAGAGAAAATCCTGGTGGTATTATTTGACTTCCTAGACCTATTAATCTCAGAGCAGTACATGCTTGACTTTAGAGTTAAGAGGATCAATACATCCCTTCTCCCACACCCCCCCCCTTTTTTTTTTTTTTTTGGATAAGTTAGGGGATTAGACATTCTTGTTA